>PVKA01002643.1:0-121832 GCA_004027165.1 Ctenomys sociabilis
CAGACATGGCAGGGAGAGTAGCTAGGCCCACAGACATGGCAGGGAGAGTAGCTAGGCCCACAGACATGGCAGGGAGAGTAGCTAGGCCCACAGACATGGCAGGGAGAGTAGCTAGGCCCACAGACATGGCAAGCCCAGGGTCTCGCTGTTGGAAAGCAGCAGAGCGGGGCTGCAGTGCCCACTCCACATCCACACCCTTAGTCTCTGTGGCCACCCTGGGCCTTGACTACAGCCTCTGCCCAGGAAGACCTGTGGCCAGGAGGCAGATTAGTGTGGCTTGGGCAGTGAGGCCTGGGAGCCTGGCTCGGTCCCTGCAGCCTGGCTCTCTGCACCACCGGGAGCCCATTGCTTCACCTCCTTTCAGCTCAGAGTCCCTGTAAGCAGCACTGTCCTCCTTGGGCCGTGCCTTAGGAGAGTGGAGCGTGTGCAGGAGGGAGTGGCTGGAGGTGATAAAACCTGGTCAGAACTCACTCTGCCTCAGTGTCCCCATGTGCATATGGGATGGGCAGGATGCAGAGCTTCCAGGAGCCCACGCAGTGCCCGTGTGCTCAGCCCATGCATGGCACCTTCTCTGCCTCGGGCTGCCCCTGCCGGCCTGCTGGCAGGCACAGCAGGCCCCTGGGATCAGGTGTCTCCGAGGCGGTGGGCTGAGACGGGCAGGCCTCCCGGCTACAACTTGAGAACTTGCTGGCAAAAGTGTTTGCTTAATTAATTGACTTTGCGAGAGGGAGCCGTCCCCGTGTAAATCTAGCAGCAGGCGCTGGCGCTCGCCGCCGGGATGCAATGGATGCGAGACTAGACTTTAAATAAGGGTGCGATGATTGTGGAATAATTGAACACCGTCGGGAAGACAGCAGCCCTGGGCACCCCAGCGCGCGCCCTCCTGTCCCCTGCGGGCCTCTGGTGCTGCTGGCACTGCAGCCACTCGGAGTGGGGCTTGCAGTTCTGTGCATGGGTGGAGGCCCCTGGGTGGCCCTCGAGAGGGGAAATGGCCAGAAAAGTGAAGAGGCTGAGGGAGGCCTGGGAGTCCTCCTTTGGGCCAGCCCCCCCCCCCCCCCCCCCCGTGGCAGGTCTGCCCCTCATAGTTTTGTAAGCTGATACCCCAGCCCTGGCAGGCGGTGTCCGGGCCCATAAGCCTACGCATAGTCAGCTCATGTCTAGCAGCTCCTTCTGGCCTGTGTGGCTCTACAGCCTGGTCTTACTCATCTTTATTTGGGCGGTGCTGGGCAGGAGCCCAGGCCTCCTGTACTCCCCACAGCCTAGGGAACTGGTTGAGGGAATCCAACGGCCCCTCCAGAAAGGAAAACAGCTGAGGGAGTGGAAGGAGCAAATAGGCCGGGAACGTCCCTTGGTGATGGGTGGGTGACAGGACAGCAGCTGCTGGGAGGCTGTTCTGCCAGCCCCTCCACATGCCGGGCCTGTGACATCGACCTGGCTCCCATGAGGACAGGCGTGAGGGCCCGCACCTTTGCAGGTGGGGAAGCAGAGGCAAATGAGCCACATAGCTTCCATGTGACACGGCAGAGCCAGGATTGGAGCCAGGCTGTCCATCCCTGAGTGCCGAGGCCCCTGTGCTGCTACCTGGATGGTCTGTTTGTCCCAAGCCATCTGTCACTGTCTTTGCAGGCCTTTCCTGTTTCGGGCTTTGCTCCCACCGTGGCAGCTGCCTGTCCCCCACAGCGCTCTGTCACACGGCTGCCCTGGGGCTGTGGCCATGCCCAGACCCCTGGCTTCAGGGTGGGAGCACTTGCAGGGCAGCATCCACAGCTCTCAGACATGAGGCAGCCGGCACCCCAGGGCCCCAGAAATGCCTGCCTGTGGCCTGCGGGTACCATCAGCCCCTGCTTTTTCCCAGACTGCATGATGGGCCACAGACCAGCCTGCCCGTGCGCTGTCCAGCCTGCCCACCCTGTGCCCTAACTGTCTGGATTGCATCCTTCCCAGCAGGAAGGGAGGGAGCCAGGCAGGGCCCCTCAGGCTGTGCTGCCTGCTGTTCCCAGGAGGGCGTCCTTCGTCCCTCAGCCGCATGCCACTGCCATGACGAGGACAAACGGAGCAGGGCTAATGAGCCTGCTCGCGCCATTAGCACTCAAGAGCCATCCCCGATTACAGCCCCGCCTGGCGTGGAGCAGCAGTGGCTCTAAGGTGGGTGCCGTGGTCGCCACATCTCTGATTGTTCCTGTAATTGGGCCACTGTGCTCTGGGCCTGGAGCTCCTCTCGGGGGAGGGCACGCTCAAGGGATCTGCCCTGCCCCAGCCCTGCCTGTCCCCAGCTCTGGGTGCCAGGAGCAACTGGCTCTCCCCAGGCCTCCTAGGGAGCTGTTAGCAGGGTCATGCAGGGGGCATGTGGCAGCTCAGCGAGCAGCGCCCACACCCCAAGTCGCTGTCTTCTGCTCCCCGTCTCTCGTGCACATGTGGACTGTGCTACCTCCACCAGGACTCTTCTCCCCTCTCCCACGTACTTGTACCCTGCTCTCACACAGCCACTCCCTGGGGAGCCCACGCAGCCTGCTGGCTGAGCCCCCAGACTCCAGCAAGGACGCCCATGGAAGCTCAGGACAGTGGCCTTCTCTGTTCAATTTCAGGATCTGTCACCTAAAGGGCCTCCATGTGCCTCCATCTGTGTCTCGTGAGGCCACCTGGCACTGGTGGTTCAGGGCTCTCTGCTCTCTGCCAGGAGCCCCTTGCCTACTGGCAGACTCATCTCCTGCCAGGACCACTGTGCCCGCCACCCCGCCCTTGCCTTCGCTTGCTGTCAGCTCCTCCCGGAAGGCTTTCCGTCCCAGCTCCTGTAGTGCCTCTGGGGGACTCTGGTGGGCCCGAGTCGCCTGTGATCGCCCTGCACCCTGCCATCCTGGCCAGTGCTGTGAGCTTGGTCCATGTTCAAGGGCATGAGTTTCAGTGGAGGTTGAACTGGAATTGTTCTCGATGGCCCACTTTGCAGCAGTTTTGCTCCCATCCCTGTGCCTGTGTAGACTTGAGGGCCTCGGTTTCTGTTCAGTTTCTCTTGGGTGTGGGCACGGGGTTTGTCAGAGACCCAGGTGTCCCCTCAGGTGGTGCCCGAGCCACTCTGGTGAGTCTGGAGCAGAGGGGCCCTCGCAGTGGGCTTCCTGTTCCCTCAGAAAGAGGCAGCCCAGGCCGCAGTCCATGGAGCCGGGGAGGGCATGACGCCCCAGGAGAGGGCTGCAACCGGAGGACCCAAGCTGCCATTGCTCACAGGCGACCCCTCCAGGTGGCCACAGCCACTATCACCTGGACAGAGAACCGCCTCTGTGGAGCTGGGATGGGGAGACTTCAGAGTGGCCTCTGCTATGGCAGTGCTGCGGACCCGGTCCTGGTACTGCAAGCTGCTGTAGCAAACCCTTATGGTGACTCAGTGCAAACCAGGGCAGTCGGACAGGACCTGGGTAGGTGTCTCAGGAGATTACTCTGCTGTTGGCATTTCTGTTAGGAAATGAGGCACAAAGGCTTGGGGACTTGCCTTAGGGTACACTCTGGGCTGGCAGAGCCAGGCCCTCGGGCCCAGGATGGAGTCACCCTACCCCAGCCATGATGGAACTCCAGAATAGAAGTGGGGAGCAGGGTGAGGGCTGGGCTGTGCCCTCATCCAGGGACCTCTGGTGACCTTGGACCCTGTCCTCTGCAGCCAGGAGGGAAATGGAGAACCAACCAAGTCTAGCCTATATCCCCAAGGCCCTCTTCACTGTCTTAATTATTTTTTACTTTTCAGGGCTAAGGTGGAACCCAGGGCCTGTGTGTGCTAATAGGGTGCTCTTCCTCTGAGCCATGGCCCCAGACATTTTTCTGCTTCTAAATATTTTGGGAGGATACAGGTCTCACTGGAAGCAGAGGCTCTGGCTGGGAGAGGCTCTGGATGGTGCCCATCCCCCATGTGCTGGCCCAGGCCTGCCCAGGCCAGAGACCAGAGTGACCCCTTTGGTTCCAGCAGGCTCACGGCCAGGGCAGGAGGGGATGCCTCAGGTGACCAGGCCTGGGCCAAGCCACTGGGGTTTCGATGCCCTTTTTGCCTCTGCTAGGATTTGAAGCCTCAGCCACAGGCATGCTCAGCACCGCCTTACTCCTCACCTGGCAGTTTTCTGGATGGCTGCTCAGGGCTAGAGGATGCTGGTGGGACCCCTTAGGCAAGGGGAGGGGCCAAGGCAAGCTGGACAGTGTCGCATTCAGAGGCGGGAGAGTGAGGTGAGGCCGAGGCCCTACAGCTGCTTTGGCATCTTGTTGGGCGCAGCGGCCTCCTGCTGGCCGCCGCCACCACTCTGGGATAGGCTGCTCGAGGCCCTGCTAAGATGGGAGAGGCAATGAGGTCCCTCTGTGCGCAGGGACCCCATTGCTGCTGGCCCAGGGGCAGTGTCCTGGCTGTCTCTAACTTACTGAACAGCCTTGAGCCTCCACAAACATTGTCGCCCCAAGTCCTGCCCATCCAGAACCTTGCATGCAATGTCAGTGGGAGTTGCTCTCTGGAGATGCAGTCAGGTCAAGCTATGGTGATGCAGCAGCCAGGCCCTAACTTTGTATAGAGCGGCACAGGGACACCAGGGAGCGCGGTGGTAGAGTGGCCACAGTCGAGGACCACAGCCAGCAGTCACTGGAAGGGGAAGAGAGGCCATCCACCCCAGCCCTGCCGCCCCTGACTGCAATTTGTACCCACAGAACAAGAGTGGCATGTATGGCCACTCCTTCGCTGCTGTCCTTTGCTGCCAGCTGCTTCCCTGGCACATGAAGTGGCTGCCCCACAGCAGAGGGGCCCAGGGATGCCGCATGCTGAGCAGCAGCCCCAGCCAATAGGTGCTCACGGGCGGGCTGGAGAGGCTGGTGCAAGAGACGGTGGCCAGCAGCCAAGGACTCAGCGGTCTCCTCAGCCAGGCCCACTCGCCTTCTGCTCATTTTGACTCAAGCGCTCAGACCTCGGTTTCCTCCTCTTTAATCAGAGCAGCAGAAACATTCATCCTGCCTCTCCCTGGAGCCCTGGGTATGCCCAAAGACCGCAGCACAGGCTGGGACATCTCCGGTACCAGCAGACGGGGGTGATACTGGAAGCAGTTACTGTGGCAGCCCACTCCCAGGAACACCTTCTTGCCCGCTGGGTCTTGTTGCCTTCTGAGGGCACCTGGTGGCCACCCTGGTAGACACTGTGGCCGACCCAGTGGTGATCCCAGGCTGGGGAGGGAGATGTCACGGCAGAGGGCTCTGGCTCCGGGCAACAGATCCATCAATAGGAAGCGAGTCCTGTGCAGTAATAGTGTGGGGCCTGCTGGGCAATTGATTTAAATCATTTTATAGAGAACCTATGTAAAATAAAAGGACTTTAATCACATTTGTATCCATTTCCAGGCTCAGTAAATCAATTTGAATTGAGCCGGGTGCCACGGTTATAGCTGATTAGCGTGCGCGCGTGTGGTCACACTCATGCGACCAGGCTACAGGATGGGTGCAGTCGTGAGTGGCCACTGGCTCTGCCCCCGCCTCTCCCTGGGGCCTGCAGGTGCCCTGCAGCCTTCCTCCAGATAGCTGTGTGTCCGCCACTATCCCGAAGCATCTGCAGCAGAGAAGCACCCTCAGCCGTGCTGGCCTGTGGGGACAGGGATGCTGACGTGCCTGCTGTGCTGTGGTCTCTGGGTGTACCCAGGGCGTCCGGGACCCAGCAGGTCCTCTGTCTTGGCTTGCTGTAGACAGGAGAGAGGCTGGATGGCAGGGCCAGGCGGTGGGGTGGGCAGGGGCAGTCGCCAGCAGCTTGAGGAGGTGGTACGTGGGCAGGGCTGCAGGAGTGGGAGAACCAGGGCAGAGTCAGGTAGCTGCATTCACTCGTGGGGATGGGGAGGGAGGGAGAGGGGCATGCCTGTGCCCCTCCTCGAGGAGGGACAGTGCAGTGCCCTGTGGGCAGCTGGGGCCATGGCTGTGCCACTGGCTGAGGATACAGCCTGGCCTGAGGCGCCACCTGGGGCGGGAGATGCAGTCCCCACCTGTGGCTGCTGGCCTGGCCGTGTGCGTGCTGACACCATGTGGCTTGGCTTGGCTGCCACCCTGACCTTGTCCAGATCTTGGGTCCCTCCCTGCTCCCCTGACACCACCCTGTCCGGTTCCACCCAGGTGGCCACACCCACCCAGGCGCCCGTCAGGCTCGGCCAGGCCAGGGTTTGACTTGCTTTTCCTGCTCCTCAGAACCGGCTCTGCTGGGCCGCAGGGGACCTTGAGACAGGTGTGTTTGATCTATAAATAGGTGGAGCCTGCCTCTGCCGCCTGCCTCTGCCCGGGCTATGGCTGGCCTGGAGCCACCAAGGCAGCTGTGTGGACGTGCCTGCCCCTGTCCTCCTGCTCCGCATGGAGGCCTCCAGTGGCCACATGCTCACTCAGCTCCCTCAGGCAGTAATGGCAGAGACCTCAGAGCTTCCCTGATGCCTGCAGGTGCCTTGTGCCCCCATTTAACAGGTGGGGAACAGAGGCCCAGTGAGGACTGACTGCTTGACTGAGGTTGTGAGGCTCAGAAGTAGCAGAGCTGGAACCCAACCCGGGCAGCTCCTGGGATCACTGAGCTGGAGAGTCTGTCCCTACGGGTGTGGACGTGTCAGCCAGGGGCTGTCCTCCCTCCCTTCTTTCCTCCCTGTGGCTGCCTGGCACAGTGCGCGCCCAGCCCACATGTCTGTCTGCGGAGCACCTGGCACATGCCTGGCACTGGGGACCCCGAGCAGAGGCCTGCAGGAGCGTGTGACCTTCAGGGAGAGAAACAGCCTGGCCTTGAGGCAACCCTGTGAGCTGCTCCCAAAAGCCCAGCTCAAGCTTCCAGAAATGGGTAGTTCCAGCCCTGCCCCAACTAGGGCACAGTGTAGCTCCATGGGCCTCAGATTCAGCCCTTAGCATCTGAAAAGTCTTCCCAGCTTAAAACAGCAGAACAAACTGAATGTGGTGATGCATGCCTGTAATCCCAGCACTCGGGAGGTTGAGATCAGAGGATCGCTGTGAGTGCGAGAGAAGTCTAGGGGCTATAAAAAGTGAGCACAAGGCCAGCACGGACTGTGTAAAGAGACCCTGCCTCAAAAAAGTAAAAAATTTAAAAACAAGAAAAAGGCAGAGCAGTCTCCCATAATCCTGGAGGCCAGAAGTAGGAAACCCAGTGGGGAGGGCTGTGCCCCAGGCTGGGGGAGGGGTCTCTCCTGCCAGCCCAGGCTCTGGAGAGTGGCTTTGGGTGGCCCTTGGCTGGGCACACCTCTCACCCTGGCCTCTGTCTCCTCAATGGCAGCCAACTCCCTGGGGTTCATACGGCAAGCTTGGGCTCGCACGGCTCCAGGGATGTGACCCTGTGACTGACTCGTGGCCTCTGCAGGGACCCTGCTCCCACATGGGGTCGCCTTCCAAGACCCCGGTGGGCGTGTGTGTAGGGGCCCTGTTGTACCCAGTGCACTTGGTCTTTGGAAGGGCCCTCAGGGTTCCCTGGGCCTGAGTGCCATGGGACATGAGATAAGGGTCCTGGGGCCTGGCAGTGGTGTGCACAGGCTGGCCGTCTCTGCCCTACACAGGGTCTGGTGAGGCCAAGCCTGCCATCGGGGCATGATCACACCTGGGGCTCCTTCCTGAGCCTTCTGGGGAACATGGCCCTGTGGGAGAAGAGGAAGGGAGGGGAAGCAGGGATGGTGGGGGGCCCAAACCCCCAAAACCAGGAATATCCCAGAACCCACTGAGTTGCATGGTGCTAATTTGGGAGACCTTGCCCAAGCATCCCCAGGATGAAACGAGCACTGAGAGGGAGACAGCGCCTCTGCCACGTGGTGTTCGCAGCCCTGCTGGGGGCTGGGAGTGCACAGGATGTCCTGAGCCAGAGAGCCTAGGCGGCTGGGGGAGGGGAGCTGTGCCTGGAACCTGCAGGGACAGCTTGTCCTGTGGAAGGGACAGGCACAGGAGCTGGTCTGGGGTAATTCATCAAACGTCCCCACACTTGGACTCATTTGTCACTACCCCGCCCCCCTGTAGCACCTGCCCCCAGCATCACAGGAGTCCCAGGGAGGGGATTGTTGTGGAGGCCACTGCTGGTTCAGGGGATAGGGCCGGATGCCAGGGTGCGTGGTCAGGCCCAGGGCAGGGGTCTCCTGCCTCATTTCCATGCTGCTGAGCTCCGGGAGACAGTGACTTGACCCTGCTCCCTCGAGGTGAAAGGTCCCCACTTCACAGCTGGCACTAATTCCCAGCATCATCCGTCTCCGTGCTGGCGTCAGGAAGAGTGATGGTGGCTTCCCTGCCAGCGGGGCAGTCACAACAGGTTTATGCTGCTGAGTGATGGCGTTTGGTCCACTGACACGGGCGCCTCTGGGACCACAGTGCGGCTTCCCAGAGAGCAGGAACATAAATTCTGTGAGGCAGATTCCAGGACAGGGGCTGCGCCAGGAGAGAGCCAGACTGGGAGGAGGCCAGGTCCCTGCTCCCGGTGGCAATGCCAGCTCACTGGAAACGACTCAACCAAGAGAGAAGGCACTGAGACCCGGCCCTGGGCCTCGGTGTCCACGCCACCCCTTTCTGGGCCCCAAAACTGTCATGTGACTTCACCAACCCCCATGTGAACACTCCACCCCCTCCATTTCCTGAGTGGCCCATCCCTGGGGGGAGCAGTGATGCCTGAGTTACAGGTGTGACCTCAGCCCTAGGCCTCAGTTTCCTCTTCTGTGCAGTGAGGTGGGTGGATCAGAGGAGGTCACGGGTGTGGGTCCTTAGCCTGCTGCCTGGCATGGGGTTACCAGTCCCTCATGGTGCTGTTTTGTGTTCTTGTTAATAGGGTTTTTTTTGCTCCTTATTTTATTCATTTTTTATTTTATTTTTTTAGTACTAAGAACTAAGCCCAGGCCCTGATACTGGGCTACACTGTGGCTCTTTTTTTTTTTTTTTTTTTTTTTGGTGTGTGTGTGTGTGTGTGTGTGTGGAGGCAGGTCCTGCTTCTTGCCCAAGCCAGGCTCTGGGCTGCAGTTTGCAGTCCTCCTGCCTCAGTCTCCCAGAGTGCTAGGGTTGCAGATGTGTTTCGCCATGTCTGCGCCTAATGTCTTCTGTTGCACTGCTGGGGATGGAACCTAGGCCTGGCTCTGGGCAAGGGGTCCACTGCTGCACTGGCTCTGGCTCCAGGGATTGGGCCAGAGCATAGTTTTTCCCCACAGACAGGACTCTGCTCATGTGCCCTGGCCCTCAGCTTCTGGGCAGCAGCAGCTGGAGGTGGTGGAGTCCTCAGGTCTGCAGAGAGATCCCATGCTGGGCAGGGGCTGGGACAGGGACAGGGACAAACCCTCAGCCAGTATGCTGCTCTGGGTCAAAGCCAGTGGGCCCAGGGTGATGGGTGACACAGGCCAGAGCCACCCATCCCACCCCGAGGGGCAGTTAGTCCTCACAACTTCCCAGTCCTACACATGGGAAGCTGAGGCAGAGAGATGATGTTGCTATTGCCAGACACCCTGCAGTGCCTTCATCCCTGTGGGTGCTCACGAGTGCACACGCATAGCGAATGGCGCTTGCATTGCCCCACGCACACAGGGCACACAGCACATGCATGTGTGCACGTGCACGGAGCATCTGGGATGCACACACAGGTGCATGCACACCTGTGCAGCACACTCACCATGTGCACAGGGCTGGGGTCTGGTGTCCCGTTCTCAGCTTTTCAGGGAGTTTGCCACCTAAGATGCCCATGAGGTAGCCACTTGGGCCCAGGGACACTGGGCCAAGGGTGCCGTGGGGCCTCTTTGTCCTCTCCACCTGTGTGTCCTGCTGACAGCATGACTTGTGACCAAAATGGAAGCTCAGCATGGTGATGCTTGCCTATGATCCCAGCTACTTGGGAGGTAAACTAGTGATCCTCGCTGGAGCATTTTAGTAACTTAGGAAGAAGAAAAAGTTAAAAAGGACTGGGGATGAAGCTCAGGGTGTAGGGCTAGGGAGATAGCTCAATGGAATAAGCACTTGCCTGGTAAGTGCAAGGTCCTGAATTCAATCCCCGGTACTGCAAAAAAAAAAATGGTGCTACATTAAACCTGGTCAGTCGGTCTGGAACATGAAAGCTTGAGGTTTATGGATGGTGCAGTGTGATGAAAGGGATGGAATTCTGCAGCCTCTGCAGCACAGGAAGCAGAAAAACCTTCAGGAAAGCAGGAAACAATGCAGTGAGGTTCTGGTAGTGTTCTTTAGCACCCCCTAGAGGGGGAAGCTACTCCCAGAAAGTCTACACCAGGCAGGGATGTGAACCCCTCCCTCATGGGGGTACTTAGCAGGGATGGGCCACCAGGGAGAGGGAAGTGGGGTTCACATTGATCCCTGCACACTCTGAGGAGTGACAACACAGGTCTTTGTGGTGGTGTGCACCTGTAATCCCAGCACTGAGAAGGTCTAGACAGGAGAATCACTATGAGTCAGAGATGCGTAGTGAGACCCTATACCAAATATATACGAAACAAAACAGGCCTTTGCATCCCGGAGCTGGGTAATTTGTTTTCAATAGGTTTTAATCAATTACAAGCAGTCCCAGGAAGGTGAAGTGCACCAGTAATCAGCTGAAATAAATCACTCGGCACTTCCATGGTGTGCTCCTTGGAGGTGGTCGCAGGCCAGCCTCTGCTTCTTAATAAACCCCCTGGGTACCCTCAGCTCCATGCAAACAGCACACCCTGTCCAGGAGGAGGAGTGGCAGAGTAGATCTGGAGTGCTGGAGCCTGAGATCCCAGGGCGCCAGGCCACGCTTCCACTGCAGGCTCAGGTGGCTCTGTCCCACCTATTAGCGGGACAGGTTCTTGGCTACGGACCAGGGAGTTGCAGCCCTCGTCTCCCTCTACACCCCTGACAGGGTCCTTGTGCCTCTGTCTGTCCCCTGAGCCTCTGTGGGAATGAGCCGGCTGTGCATGGCTCAGAGCTGCTGTACTGACCCCACTCGCATCGTAACCCCAGCATAGAGCTGCCTCCATGTGGGGCTGTGCTCACAGGCACAGGTGCAGATCTCAGCAGGTCAGTCAGGGGGTGCTGTTCAGCCCACAGCAGCCCCTGTCCAGGGGACACCAGAGACACAGTGCCATGGCCCACTGTCCTTGGTGCCTCTGAGGCATATGGAAAAGTCTGGGCCTCCCAGGGGCAAGGCCCCTTCGATGTGACTTGTTTCTTCCTGGGGACCCAGGCAGCCAAGGACAAGTGGGCATGTGTCACCCGGGCCAGCCAGGATCCTCTCAGGGATGGTGGTGGTGAGGGGGCCAGGGTCACTGAGGGTAGCTGTTTTGATCCTGGCAGCCCTTCTGTGCCACACAGCCTGTGGAGGGGAGAGCTGTAGCCATTGTGTGGCTGAGGACTCGGGCTTGGCAGAGTCAAGGCTGTCCCCAGTCCCACCCCACACCAGGCGCTGAACTTAGGGCCTTCACTCTATGCTACATCTCTATCTGATTTTTATTTTTTATTTTAAGACAGAGTCTTACTAAGTTCCCCAGGCTGGACTTGGCCTCTCAATCCTCCCAGAGTCTGGGATGACAGGCATGTGCCACTGAGCCTAGCAGGTCAGGCCAAGAACCAGCTGGCCCCGTGACTGGCCTCTGTCCACTGTGCCTGAGCATGCGATTGGGGCTCCAGGAAGCTGATCATCCCCAGGTGGAGGGTAGAGCCCTAAGCCATGGCCTAGTTGCTGTCACAACCAGAGCCCTCTGTGCTTGAGGTCATGTGTGTTGCCCAATACCAACAGGAATTGGAGGTTGAGGTCGAGAGTGGCTGGCGGGGCCAAGGTGCCAGGCATTTCATGCAGGTCTGCCGGGGGCCAGACAGGCCATGGGCAGAGCACAGGACGTGGCTGATAGGAGCTGCTCTAAGACATGCCAGGGCTGCACACCCAGGGAAGCGCGGCAGCCTCAGCTGGGTGGGAGGGCCTGAGCAAACAGGATGGGGACCTGGCCAGCTCCCTGGGGCTGCCCCTGGATCCTTTGTTTCCAGCCGGGGTGAGGGAGGCCAGGCCAGCAGGCCCTGCTGCGCCACCTGCCACCTCCACCTACGCCTGCACAGTGGCCGCCTGCTCTCACAAATCACAGCCACCAATGAAGTGCGCTGTGCCTGGGAGAGCTTGGGGCCCTGCCCGGAGCCAGGTCAGAGCCACGGCGAAATTACAGCTGTAAGACATGGCGCGGGAGCAGCCCTCTCGCCCTGCCTGTAATTATGGCCCACAGAGCCCTGATTGCTGCAGTCCAATTAATTAAACACGGCAGCGACCCAAATTATGATCCCTTGCCTCGTTTGGAGCAGTATTTTTAACCTTAACTGTCGGGGCTGAGCTTAAATTTCCTATCTGGACAGAAGTGTCACCCACGGGAGAAGGAGGTAGTGTTGAACCGAACCTCAACAATGACAGACCCTGTAATTAGACACTGTAGTGTCCCTGAGACTGGTCTTTAAAACTGTCAGAAGCCAAGCGGCCGTCATCTAATACAAGACTATCATTACCCACGAACCTATTAGCTGCAGGTAAATAACATATTATGCCCGGGACAGGGAGCAGCCGCGGTGGGGAATTCACCAGCGCTTAATTAGGATGGCGGTGGGAAAGATGGGGGGGGCTTGGCACAGCACAACCGGGGGCCCAGGCTGCTGACCCTGCAAGAAGGCAGGGCCGCCCACGGAGCCACCCAAGGGTCCCTGCCAGTCGCAGGGCTAACGGTCGCTCCCAGTGTGGGACAGCAGGAGGCTCAGTGCTCATACCAGGCCCTGGGGTGGGTGGGCACCCACGTGGCAGAGGAGTCTCATGGGGCTGGAGTCTCATGGCCCCTCCAGGGCCACCCCAAAGCAGAGACCACAGAGGGTGAAGGAGGTAAGGTTGCCTTGGGCTGCACGGAGCTCTGTGCTGTGGCTCTGCTTATACCACCCCATTGCCAGGTCCAAGGACACTGCCCTGAAACTTCTGGATAGTGTGTGTGTTTCACATAGCTTGTATTTTATTTATTTGTCTATTTATTTATTTATTTATTTGAGATAGGGCCTCACTACATAGCTCAGGATGACCTTGAGCTCACAGAGATCCTCCTGCCTCAGCTTCCTAAGGGCTGGGGTTTCGGGTGTGCATCACCTTGCCCAGTTCTCAGATAGCTTTTGGTATCAGTATGGTTTAAATGGTTCTGTTTTGTTGTAAGTGACTGCTGTAAGTCTCTCATCTATAAACCATCACAGCTCTGTATGTCTGAGGAAAAGCCCAGTCGGGGGGGGCTCACCACCTGGCACGGGCCATCTTGGCCTAGGAGTCTTGGAGCCCCGACTTGAAGCCATCTGCTGACCCAAGGCCTGGTTCCCCAGAGCAGCCTGGACATGATGGCACCCTGCACTCTTGAGCCAGCTAAGGCACCTGTGCCTGCGTCCAATCCCAGAGCTAGACGAGGGGGTCAATAGTGGGGGCCTGTGTAAGCAAATACTCAGGGAGCCCTGTGCTGCCAGGAACAGGGAAACTCTGTGTCTCCCATAGTCTGGAGGCTTTGGAGTCCTGGGAAGGGGTGTGGTGGCTGGAGACAGGCAGGCTCGGGCTATTGGGCGCAGCCCTTGGGCTTGAGGCCTGGAAGGTGGAGGAAGGGCTGGAGAAGTCCAGAGGTTATGCTGCAGAGCAGGGAGTTCCTACTGTGCATGCCTGCACACGCGCCCAGCCCACCACTGCACCACTGACTGCCCTGAGGCCTCTTGCCGGGAGCTGCTTTAATGTCCCCATAGTCTCAGGGGCCTCACTGGCTGGCCCATGCTTCCGTCTGGCTCTTGCCGAGCACTGTAAGCTGCATGCGATGTCATCAGGGAGTGGCCCAGGGATGGTGGCACCACAGGCCAGCAATGCCTCCAGAGCAGAAACAACGGGCAGACAGATGGGCCATCCCGGGGTCTCTCTGTCACCTCCTGGAGCCTGCCATACAGCTGGAGGACCCAAGGTGCCCCCCTACCCCAACCTCCTGTGAGCGGGGGACTCCATCTGGCTCCAGCCCTCCATGGGGCACCCACAGCCCCTTTCATGCCACAATGCCTAGGACCCTACATGAGGGGCCAGGATGGTAGCCCATGGGAAGGAGCCCAGGCCGCTGTCCCACAGCTACTTTGGAGCCAGTGCCTCCTCACTGCATCTCTTTGGACCTCTTGATGGCCCAGACAGAGGGGCTGTGGTGGTAACCCATGCCCAATATGGTCAGAATCAGTGTCTAGAGACTGGCCCCTTTCCAAGGCTGGGCGCAAGTGGGCAGACGGAGGCAAGGCCTAGGAGAGCCTAGAAGCCGCCTGTGCACGTGCACATTTTGAGCACTTGCTCTGGGCCCAGGGCAGCCAGTGGGGCATTCCTTCAACTTGACCCCAGGTACAGGCAGTCACCCAGGAACAGGACATGACTGTGTGTGCTACCTGTGGCATCTGGGGCTCTGGAGCACAGGAAGCATGGCCAGGGCAATATAAGAACTGAAGCTGTCATCTCAGTCCCTTCAGTAGCTTGGGTTTCAGTAACCACACGCAGCTCCCCACTGGCACAGCACAGCTGGCAGACGTGGGGTCAGCATGCAAGGCAGGCTTGGTGGAGCCCTGGGATCTGGGAGGAAGGCGGTGGGTGGGGCTGCCTGGGGCAAGGGACAGATGGCACAGGAGGGCAGTGTAGGATTGCTTGTGACCCAGAGCATTGGAGAGCCACATCGGCAAAGTCACTTTCACCTGGGAGGTGGCAACTCTGCAGTGGCCGGTGCAGCCCACATCCATCAGGTGTGGTCAGTCATCCATTCGTTTGTCCATTCGTTCATTCACTCATTTATTCCTTTGTCAGCCAGTCAGCCTGCCACTGGCTGGGGGAGGTGACCAGCATACAAGTCTCTCCTGTCCTGATCCCAACCATGGTGACAGCCACATATGCCTGATCCTGAGCTGCCCTCAAGCAGAACATGTGGGCATGTTTTAAGAGGTGTGGCGGAGATGGATCTGGTCACCTGGCCGTGTGGCCAGGGAGGTCCACCAGCCGGCAGCCTTGGTGCTCGCAGGCCCTGAATATCGACCTCATCTGCCCGTCCCAGGCTCCTGTGCACATCCATCTACATCAGTGTTGGTGTCAGGCAGGATTGCTTGTGTCTCCCTCTGCTTGCTCATGCATCCCTGTGGCCCTGTCTGCAGCTCCCAGCCTGCCTAGTACGGTTTGGGAGCCCACATGGGGTGTGGTGAGTCTCGGGGTACATAGTGCCCTCTCCCTGCTGCCCCAGGCTGTCAGGCCAACTGTGAGTGGGCGGCTTCCTCCAGACCCATTTCCCTGGCAGCAGGCACAGGTTCACTGCCAGGCTTGAAGCAGCACTGCCCACCTGGGCACTGCAGACACTGATGTCCATCCTGTACCTCTCTAGAAGCCCCTGGTCCATGAGGTCTATTCCTGTCCTTGAATGCATTTGTGTCCTGAGTAGTCAGGTGGGGTCCAGGCCACCCACATGACCTCGGTCCACCCTAATCACTGGGTGAAGGCACCGCCCGCACTGGCATGTCCCAAGGGCGGTGTCAGGACCTGCAGTGTGGACTGCAGAGGACACAGGCCACCCCAGAAGGGTCCTTTTTTCTTTTCCATAGTGGGGGTCTAACCCAGGCCCTTACACTATGCCACTCCCCCAGCCCTTTTTATTCTGGGCCTTGCTAATTTACTCAGGCTGAGCTCAAGCTTGCCCCCTCCTGCCTTGGCCACCCTACATCTATATTTTTGTCTCTTTTTCCAAATATTCAGTTGTTATTGAAATGTAATGCTCAGCAAGAAAATCTGGGGTACCCACCATGCCAGCAGTGCCTGGCTAGGAGACAGCACAGCCACCCCAAATTGCCTCTGTCCGTGGTCCCCTGTATGCACAAAGCAAAGCCCACACATACTTCTCAGGGGAGGGTGCTGCACGGGGCATCGTGCAGCACCCTCCTGCCCCACTGAGCTCCACAGCAGAAGCACAGGCGAGGTGACCTGGGAGGGAGAGACCCAGGGGCTGCCCCAGAGAAAACAGCTTTGGTTTCTTTCCTTCTTTCTTTCCTTCTTTCTTTCTTTCTTTCTTTCTTTCTTTCTTTCTTTCTTTCTTTCTTTCTTTCTTTCTTTCTTTCTTTCTTTCTTTTTTGGTGGAACCCGGGAATTGAACTCAGGCCCTTGCGCTTGTCAGGGAAGTGCTTATTCCAGAGCCATCTTCCCGGCCCTGAGAACAACTTTGGAGCACTCAGGGCATGGGCACTACCCTGGGCAGGTGTCCCCAGTCATAGGCCCAAGGGACGGGGTGCAGGTGACATGAAGAGGGCAGTGCCCCACCCTCTGGGAAGCATGGGTCCCCAGCAGTCCTTATTCTCAGGGATGGGCCACTAGGAGTGTGCAGGTAAGATAAGGGCCCAAGTGACCAGCAGCACCCCTGCAACTGTCCCCTGGCAGGTGGCCTGCGGCAGGCAGAGCTGCAAGAGCAGGCCAGGTAGGAGGGGCCAGGGGCAAGTCTTGGGGAGCAGAGAGGAGCCTATGTGGTGGACAGGTGAGACAACGCTGCGCGCCACCCACCCTGCAGGCCCAGCTTGGCTGGCACTGAGTGAACACTGATAACTGGCCTGTGCTGCGTGGGAGACGCAGGAAGCCACATCTCTAGGTGCACGTGTGCTGCCACTCAGGTCGCTGTGCCCCCACCTCCCAGTCCCTGTGCTGGCCCCTACCCTGTCCCCACCCTCGCATCCTGGCCACCCCTCCTCTTCCTCTGTCCCCTGCAAATGGTTCTTCTGACAGAAGCTGACAAGAGCCATTTCCAAGATGGATTGATTCAATTTAGCACAATTTTTGCTGGATTTGGTGACGTATGGCTCCCTGTTGGGACCGCATTGAATGTGCCTCTGAAGAGAGGGGGTTTATTAGGCCTGGCAGTGTGAGCAGGTGGGGCCCCAGTGAGTGGAGGCAGTGCCCAGGAGGACACCACTGCTGCCTGGAGCCCCAGGGCTCCTGGCACCTGGTCCTCTGGAGACCCCAGCCTCTCAGAAGGAGGCACCCAGCGAGTCAGCTTTCCATTGTCCTACAGGACCTACATTTCCATTCTATTCTCAGAAGCCAAGTTTTGCGGCTCCTAGATCACTGGGGGAGGACAGGAGCTAAAGGCATCTCCCTGAGGGCTGATAAATTCTTAACCAGGGTGGAAGCTGCAGACCACCTGCTGGCCTAAATCCCAGGGTGAGTGTGCATGCATGTGCCTGCAATTCACCCACCAGCCCAGGCACATGCATTGCGGTTGGTGGCCTCTTGTGCCCACAGCTCTGTGCAGTGTGACACCAGGCCTGGCCACTATCCTGGTAGGACAGGGCTGCCTCTGGGGGAGCTGAACCAGCATCAGGGAGGCGGGACCCTGAGGGTGGGCGCCCTGCACTGCTCCTGCCCTACCCAGTGCCCCAGGTACTGTGGGCCCCGCCCCAGCATATAGCTTCTCTTCGGTATCTCGCCCCATCCCCTGGGCCTTTGCACCTGCTGCTCCCCCTGCCTGCAGTGCTCACCTGGATCGGCACAAGTCAGCCACGTGCTGCTTGTGCCTTTCTGTGCACTGCACCCCACTGCCCAGAACAACACAGGCAACCTTCAGTGGGCACTGGGCCCATGCTGGCTCGAGGCTGCTGTCCACGCTGGACGCAGAGGAGCAGGCACCTGGGCTGAAGAGTGGCCCTCAGGAGGTGTGGCCCCCATGCTCAGAGCCTGCGTCTGTTACACTGCTTGAGAAAGACACTTTGGAAGTCAGAACATTGAGACGCACTGATCTGAGGGTCCCTTCCCACGGGCTCATGATTGTCCCTGGGAGACAGTGTCAGAAGCGGGCTTGGGACACAGGAAGCAGAGGTCCCAGGGGCAGGGCCACCAGCCAGGGCAGGTGCCAGGGATGCCTTGCTCTCAGTTGGTGTGCTGACTTCTAGCTGCTGCCCCCAGCAGTGAGGGACACCTTTCTGTTGTTTTAAGCCCACCCCTCCAGAGGCTGACAGTGGGTCACACCCTTCCCAGCAGGCAGGATTCATCCGTATTTGCATGGCTGGAGCCCCAACTTCAAAGTGCCTGTAGCCTCCTCCCCAGGACTGCTTTTGGGGAGCGTTTGATATGTGCTGTGTTTCCTTCCCTCTTTGGAGGCAAATGGCTGATCGATTGCTTTTCATCTCCACTTTGAGTAGCTGTAAGAGCTGCTTTATATAAACATCAATTACAGCCCTAATAAATGAAGGGTCCCTCACACCACACACATTACAGTCCACTTCCATATCAAAGCGCTGCCTCACCGTCACTGCGCAGCCGGGGCTGATTAGTGGGGAGGGGCTGCACGGCCAAGAACAATGCTAATTTAATTGCAGTTCTGCAAAGGATTGAGGATAGGAGACCACGAGCTGCAGGGGCAGGTGGCCCAGCAGGCAGGGGACCATCCTTGGCTTGGACACCCTGCCCACAACCCACCTCATCATGCAGACTCTGTTGTGGGTGTTGGACCCCACACCTCCTAGACCACCGCCCACACAGAAACACTCTCCAGGCCCTCTGCCCTAGCCTGCCCCCCTTCTTGCCACAGCTAGCACGGCATCCATGTCCCACCTACACCCATCACTTCAGACCCTGCCCCTTCCTCCCGCGGGCGTGGCTGCTAGGGACAAGTACCCTGACCCCGCCTGCCTGGCTTCCTGTGCTTCCTATCCACCACTGGGTGATGGTGGCCCCTGCTTGCTGGGCCTCTGCCTGTGTGGGATGGCTGTGTCCCTGAGGCTGCAGAGCCTCCGCTGGCACCTGGAAGCAGCTCTGGCACCCAGCTGCCTCCAGTGCCTCTCCTTCCTGCCACACCCTTGCCCAAGCACACCTGGAGCTCCTCAGTACCTCCTTGACCTCAGGCTCTGCAGAGACATGGGGACACTCACCTGCTTACTCCTGGCACCTCCTGTGAACACCACTGAGTGTCGGGATCCCATGGTGCACCCCAGAAAACCAGGTCCCCAAAGGGCCTGGGTGCCTCCATTGGGAGGCCCAGAATTGGCACTTGTGCTGCCATGGAACCCACTTTGAAAACTGCTGGGGGTGGGAACCTTGGTGGACACTAAAACCTCAGAGATCTCCCGAGCACAGCCAGGGAGGTCAATATCTCTGGGAGTTGTTAGAGAAGCATCTCACCCTGTATCTAGAAGTCAGGGTTCAAGATCACCCCCTTCCCTTCCCCAGTGACCACACTATTTTATGGCTGTCCATCTCCGCCACATCTTACCACCTCCTTTCCTCTGCTGTTCTCTCCATCTTCCTCCTCTCCCCTTCTTTTTTTTTTTTTTTTCTGTGACAGGATCTCACCATGTAGTTTACTCTGGCCTTGAACTCTTGGCAATCCTCCTGCCTCAGCCTCCCCATTGCTGGGATCACAGGCCTGAACCACCATGCCCAGCACTCTCCCCATCTGGTCTCCTCTCTCCTAGAGGAGGAGAGCGCAGGGCACCCCTCTGCTGTGTAGCCCACAGCCCAGCGGAGGCTCCCTGCACTCAGGGCTGCCTTGGAGCTCAGGGTGGCGTCCTGCTCTGCCCTGTAGTCTGGCATGGTGACAACGCCCTGCATGCTGCCAGCCTTGGGTTCTGGCCACAGATCTGCCTCCCCGGGCTTCCCTGGGGAGCTTCTGCCAGGCTGTTGGGCACCCATGTTCCCCACTTCCCCTGCTGGGGTCAGGGCTGGGCTCCTCTCCCTGCACTTCATTTCTAGGGGGTGCCAGGGCCCTGCAGAGATCCTGGGGGCAAGAGGCCAGACCGAAAGTCAGAGGGTTTGTGGGTGTGTGCATGCAAGTGTATGTGTGTGAATGCACACATGTCTACCTGTACATGTCTGTGCACCTGTGTGTGCATGTGCAGAGCAGGACGGTGGGCTGGGAGCTGCCCTCCAGCCCAGCATGGAGGCCCTAGTAGCCACGTTGAGGTTGCTTGCTTACTTGTGACTCATTTCTGGTTGTTCTGTTTTGTCTGTTACTGAGTGGTTTCTTCAGAAATGGCTGTCAATCAAAAGTACTCCACATTCAAGCTGGACATGGTGGTGCACGCCTATCATCCCAGCACTCGGGAGGCTGAGGCAGGAGGATTGCTGGGCATTGCAGGCCAGCATGGACTACAAAGTGAGCTCAAGGCCAGCCTGGACTGCATGGCGAGACCCTGTCTCAAGAAGACAGACAGTTAATATATATGTATCCCAGGCTCCTCTTGCCTCAAAGAAAGAACCAGATGAGACAAGCCAATAACAGTACCGAAAAGTCTATTTGAAAAGTGCAGAGTAAGGTGTACAGGTGAAGCCAGCTCTGCAGAGAGAACTTGGGGAGAACAAAGAGGACAAGAAGGCAAAGCTGGCCTTTCTCATCCTGCATGCATGTCACAGGGCTCCCTGAGAAGCTCTGTATCTGGGCTTTGCCAGGCAGCTTGCCCCTGGCAGCCCCTCCCCAGCCAGCTATGCTGCACCCCACCTCCTCCATCAGTACTAGGGATTGGATCCAGTCTTCATGCTGAGGTACAGCCACAACCCTGTTTTCATATTTTTTGTTCTTTTTAAAAGTATATTTGGTAGGGCCAGCCAAACAGCTTAGCAGATTAAAGCTCCTGCAAGGAGGCACAGGGGCCAGGGGTTCAATCCCCGGGCCTGTCCTGCCAGCCCCCAGCCCCAGGATGTACTGAGACAGCAATTAAGACTGGGCATGGTGGCATGCACCTGTAATCCCCCCTCTTGGGAGGCTATAAACAGGTGGATCACCAGGAGTCTGATCTAGTAGTGAACACCCTGAACACCTTGTAGACCCTTCCCTAAAATAAATAAATAAATAAATGTGTTTGGCACAGGGTCTCACTACATGGCTCAGACTTGTAGTGATCTTCCTGGTTTAGCCTCATCAGTGCTGGGATTTTTTGTTTTTTTTTTTATTTTATTTTACTATTTTACTGAGAAACAAATAGCAATAAGACAGTTTCAAAACTGATTAATAGGACAGTTTCAATAACTAATACCCTGTACATTGCTATCTTCCTGGTGGCTATCCATGGCACAAGAAAGTGCTGGGATTACAGGCATGCAGCACCGTGCTGGGTCTCAGCGTCTCAGCATACCTGGGGTTAGGGCTGGAGCAGCCTGTGGTGCTGGGGATCGGAAACTGGGGATCAAACCCCAGACATTGTGCTTGCCTAAGCAGGGGCTTAGTCTGCTAAGCTATCTCACCAGCCCGCACTATTATTTATTTATATATATTTTTAAAAGATTGGGTTGTTGAGTTGCCCCAGCTAGGCTCAAACTTATGGCCCTCCTGCCTCAGCCCCCCAGGGTGCTGGTGTGAAGGTGCACACTGCCACATCTGGCATGCCTCATAGCTTTCGGTAGTCAGTTTAATCTATACTCTGGCCTCGGTGTCACTTGGGGCAGGAGATGCCTGGCAGCTGGGGTCACAGGACACCCGCTGACAAGGTCCCTTGGCAGGTGACTCCGGGGCTGTGGCCCGCAGTTCGGGAGAGGCATTGAAGCTAGCGGCACACAAGCCTTGGCTCAGGGCACGGTGACAACTTCCTGTGCCTGGCGAGGGGCTCATCTGTTTAGTGCTGCAGTCAGATCCACAGCGGGCACTCGTGACCACAGGACCAGGGCCACCAAGGAGCCAGGGGCAGGGATGGGGATGGTGGCACTGCGTGCCTGCCCCTGGACGTGGGTTTCTCCAGCGTTTTCTGAGCCTTGGTTCCCCAGCTATCAATGAGCGGGTGGGGCGGTGCTTGAGGCTGCCGGCACTGCTGCCCCTTGAGTCCAAAGCACTGTGGGTTTGCAGGGTAGTGGCTTCTCTAGCCACCCTTCATTTTGTACTGGAGATTAAGCCCAGGCCCCTCCAACCCTTTTTATTTTATTTACTTACTTACTTCTTCATGTATTTTGAAATTTGAGACAGGTCTCACTCAATCACCAAGTTGCCCAGGCTGGATACTCACTGGTCATCCTCCTGCCTCAGCCTTGAGAGTGCTGGGATAACGGACATGTGTCTCAGGCCAGCTTTGAATCTTCATTCTTGATGTTTCTGGGGTGTTCAGCCTCTGTTGGGGAGGGTAGACTATGTCCCCTTGTGGCTGTGCATGCAGGTGACAAACTCCTCCTGGCCTTTCCTCATGGGCAGCTGGGAGCAGAGATACTCCTGTAGTCACTCAACCACAGTCTCTCCTCAGTGCCAGGGGCCAGGGGCTGCCAGGGCTCTGGTGAGTCACTCCAGAGGCTTGGGCCCCAGTGGGGTCATATGGGCAGGCCCTTGGCCACAGCCACTCGCCTGGAGAAGGCGGAAGTGAGTGGCTCCCAGAGCTGGCCCCGCCCCATCCTGAGCCGTCTCCCCCCCTCCTGAGCCGAGCAGCCTTTTTCTTTTCTTTTTTTATCTTGCCAACAGTGCATCTCACAGCTGGTCATTTCATTCCATTCCTGGTCTTCGGAGAGTGACATTTACATATTAATATTTTCTGGGAGCCGCGGCTGCAAGTGTCTGCTGCATGGCCTCACATAATGTGAGGGAGATAAAGCGGCAGCTCCTCAGTGAATAACGACAAATGAAAGCCGCGCGGCTGTGAAAGGCCCTGCGGTGCCCTGTCAGCGTGTGGTACATCGCCCGACAACTGCTCCGGCGCCCTTCCTGCCCGCGGTTTATCTCCACGCACAGAGGACACGCTCTTTGTCAAGGGCTCCGCTTCCTGCCACTTCCTGCTGCTGTCCCTGAGTGCCCGCCGGGAGGAGGCTGGGGCCACTGGCCTGAAACGCCCTGCAGGCAGGTGTGTCTGGCAGGGTTATCTCAGGCCTGCAGAGCCCAGGCAAAGGGGCCTCAGGGTGCTGGGGGCTGCATGGCAGGACCCCTAGTGGTGACAGCCAGCTCACTCCTCTCCACTCTCAGATGCTAGAGAGGACAAGGAGGTCTCTGGGCAAGGAGGAAGCTGCAGCATGTGGTGGCACCTTGTGCCAACACTTGCCCCCTGGAGCAGAAGGTGGCAGGGCTGCTGCCCCCGGCTCAGCTTCCTGCTGTGAGGGAATGCGTGCTGCACACACTGAGCCCGCACAGCCTCTGGAGCCCCAGCCTGGCACAAGAGACACTCACAATGAAGGTGCAGGCCTGGGCACCATGCAGTACCCCACCCTTTGTGCCCTGGGTAGGCATCACACACAGCAGCCCAGGGGACACCCACCTGCCTGGCTCAGGCCCCTGCCCTCCCTTACCAATGCAGGCTGTGTCCTTTGTGGGCCTCAGTTTCCCTTCTAGACAAATAAGAGATGACTCACTGCATGTAGAGGACCTGGCCCAGTGGTCTCTGGGCTGTGGGTACTGTCCCAGATGCACCCTCCCCTTGCTGGTGCTGTCCCTCATGCAGGGGTGCGGGTCCACATGGTCCCTCTCCAGGTTGAGCTTGGGACCCTGGGCCAGTAAGATAGGCCTCCTTGTGTACTGCAGACATGGGGTCCCTGAGACGCCCCTTGGGACCACAGTGCAGTAGGCTCCTGGAGCTCCTGGGGACACAGGGACACCATGGCTGTGAATGCTGGCATCCAGAAAGCTGGAAGTCCATGCCCGGGCTTCCACGGTACCTTTTCCAGAGCCCCCTCTGTGTTTTCTTTGCTGCTATTGATTGTAGCAGGTCTAGCCTGGGACCTTCACACTGTACTGCATCCCCAACCCTTCCCAATTTGTTTATTTTGAGACACAATTTTGCTGAGTCACTAAATTACCCAAGTTGGGCTAGAACTTGAAGTCTTCCTACCTTAGCCTCCCAGAGAGCTGGGACTATAATATGAGACATCACAATAGGCTCAGGTCTCTTCTGGAGGCTCCACTGGTGACCTCTCCCTTCTCCAAGGCTCCCCTCCCCTCCCAGCTTTTCCTCTCGGGTCACAGATCTCAGCATCTGAACTGGGGATGCACACAGCCACACAGTAGGAACTCCTGAGCGGTGACAACACGATTGAGACATCTTGAGGCTTCCTCCTCCCCTTCAAGAGCCTTAGGGCTTGGATGCTACTTTTATTCCTGGACCCGAAGTTGCACCTCACTCTGTTCTCCTCAGAGGCCCTGTGGGGGATAACAAGACAGGTATGCGTGGGCCCAGGGAGTCTCAGGGCCAGGAGCCACTGTGTCTACCAAGTCCAATAGGTAGTAGAGTCCACAGTGTCCCAGCTGGCCCTGCAGTACCCAGGCCTGCTTTACAGGGGTGTCACTTATGCAGGGGCCTTGGGAGCAGAGAGACTGACACCCTGGCGGAGCGTCCCTCTCTGGGCCTAGTGCTGGTTTCTCCTCTAGATCTAGAGACTGCAACCCCAAGGGCAGCCTGGTGCATGGCCCCTGCTGGACTCTGGAGCCAGGATTGCTGCCCTGCCTGGGAGTGCTGCCTGGGGCCAAGCCAGTTGGGCTCTGGGCTTATTTAGAACCATGGTGGGCAGGCCCTGGTGTATTCTAGTAGGGGTCAAAGGTTGCCAGCGCTGGGCTTCAGGTGACAGGGATTCCAGGGCCCCCAGAGGGTAGGACAGACTGGGGGCTGTGTCCCACCATGTGAGCCCCTGAGAGGGGGCTGTCCTTACCCCAGAGAATGTCCTTACCCCAGAGAATCTGGGGTTGGCGCTCTGCCCACAGCATCAGGAAGGTTGGCTGGGTGCTGTGTAAAGATGCTCTGCTAATGAGGCCCAGCAGTGCCAAGCAACCCTGCGATATAGCAGCCAAGTAGAAATGGGTAGGCTCAGAGGCCAAGGCATCCCCCAGCCGGCAGAGGTAGGGGCCAGCTCCTCAGCTGCCTTCCCGCAAGCTTTCCCAGGCAGCTTCGAATTCCCAGAGTGCCCTGGGCAGAGGGAGACCACCCCTCCCTGAACCTCAGCGTCTCTGATGGCACTGAGGTCTGGAACTGCATTTGGGGGTTGTCAGCCTGGACCACCTCCCCACAGCCTATGTCCTGGCACTCTAGCTCCCTTCCCGGAGTGGTGTGAGTCCTGCTCCCTGCTCATCCCAGGCCACAGGCTTTAGGGTTGCAGTGCAGGGTTTGGGGTGCAAGCTGCCAAGCACCTGTCCTATGCCTTACAGTGACACATGGTGGCTCAGAGGCCAAAGCCTGCCCTGACAGCCTAGGGGAGATGACATGCCAGCCACCAGGGGCTGTGGAAGAGCTGCTGGGCTTCCTGGGTGTGTGCCAGCACGTGTGCATGTGTGCTGGGAGTGTGTGGTGCATCACATGGAGTGTGTGTGCACACACATGTGGCATGGAGGGCTGTGTGTGCACAGGTGCATGTGGTCCCCCAGCCCTGCTGCAGAGCTCTGAGGCTGAGGCTTTGTTACAGCCCCATCCCTGCCCACCCCTCACAGGAAGGTGCTGGGTAAATATTTGTTGACCGACTGCCCGATGATATAGCTGTGGGCTGGGAGGAGTTGCAAAGCCTGGGGAACTGTTAGTGCTGGGTGGGATGGGAGGGACACCAGGCTGCTGACCCCAGAGTGGGTCACCCCTGGTGGGACTGATACAATCCTAAAGGAACAGCCTGAACAGCCTGTTCATCCCACCCAGCAGCTCCCAGTGTCCCAGGGCAGAGAGGGAGCTGCCCTGCCCTGCCCTGCCCTGCCAGCTGTCACTGCAGGAAGGCTGCGGGAGGAGGTACAGGGGACGCACCTGCTAGGTTGGAGCCTGTGAGTGTAAGTGTGTGAGTGCATGTGTGTGTGTGTGTGTGTGTGTGTGCACATGTGTGCAGGGGGCTGTTGGTGTTGGGCAGAGGCCTGGGCTGCTGACTCAGCCTCCCTGTAAAGGGAGGGCCCTGGGTGCTGGGGCTTGAGGGAGCTCTGGCTCTTGGGTGCGGGTGTTGGGGTCCTGTGTCCAGCCATCCCTGTATTCTGAGTCCTACAGTATCCCAGGTCTGTGCCCCTTGGGACGGAACAGGGCAGTAGGGTGCGTAGAACACAGGCCCGGAGGAGGAGGTGGAGGCCCCGGCCCAGGAGCCCCGGGCTGAGTGGCTCTAGGCAGGCATCTGGCTTTTCTGGGCTACAGCCTACCTCAGAGGTGGCTGTGTGGGCAGTGCAGCAGCTGGTGTGTGCATACAGCTGCTCCTGGGCCAGGCGTGTGGTGTACTGCTGTAATCATAGACTCCAGAGGCTGAGGCAGGACGATCACTGTCACAAGCCTGAGACCATCCTGGGCTACATGAGGTCCTGTCTCAGACAAAAGCACTCAAAAAACAAACACAAAGATGGTTCCAGACAGACAGGGCATGGCGAAGGGAAGGCGTGTGTGAGGAGGTGCTGGCACCAAACGGGCCTGCCTGGTGGGGCACAGCAAAGCCTGCTACGTTGGTCTTCCTACCATTGCTGAGCTCACAAGCACCTCAGGGCCAGGCCTATGTCTCGGTGTGTGCCTGAGCTGACCACACTCCAGGACAGGGTGCCAGAGCCAGGCCACCTGGGAGGGCGCACAGGCCTTCAGCATCCTGTGTTCACGGAAGTAGGTGAAGGGTGGTGCACCTTGGGGAAACCAGGGCACTCAGGCTGCACCGTGGGCCGTCCAGAAATGCCCCTCACCCATCTGGGCACCCTCTGCACCCAGGCCTGGTAGTGCTGGGAGAGAAGTCAGCAGGACTATGATTAATGGGAACTACAGATTTATACCCCTGGGGCTCTATTGCCCTGCCAGTGCCACCCCAGAATTTCTAGGTTTAGTTTTCAACTCCACTGATGGGGGGTAGTGATGCATGGCTATAGCCACAGCACTCTGGGAGGCTGAGGCAGGAAGATTTCAAATTTAAAACTAGCCTGGATAGCAAGCTCCTATCTCAAAGTAAAAATAAAGAAGAGGGACAAGGCTATAACCCAGTGAAAAAAATCCTGGGTCCAACATCCAGCACTGCCAAAAAAAAAAAAAAAAAAAAAAAAAAAAAAAAAAAAAAAAAATTACATCTGAGTTCAGGTTTCCTGTGAAACCTATGACCACCAAGATCCCCCTCCCCTCAGCACCAAGGGCAGGAGCTGAGCAGCAGATGCCCAGGGGAGGCTAAGGGCCACACAGACCCTTCTCCAGCCTCATGCTCCTCTGCTCCTGGGCTTGTGAGCACAACTAGAGGTGTCCCAGCTTAGGACCTGGAGGTACCTTGGCATTTAGGTCTGCAATGGGCTTTAGGGGACAATGGGAACCAGAGCCCAGTGGCTGGGGCTAGGCCCCACCTCTGTCCCTTGCCAACAGGATCAGAGCAACTGTGGGAATCCTGGTGCAAATTAGAAAGCAACCATCCCTTGAGAGCAGGCCCAGGAGAGCCAGTGAAGAGCCAGATCGATGGACTGTAGCCCAACCCCTTGTGCAGAGCACAACTTGCCCCTGCGCACCCAGCCTCCCTGCCCTGATGGGAACTAGCTCTTAAAGCCTGGTAGGAAATGAGAAGACTCTCTGGAAATCCCCCTGGGGAGGGCCTGCCCTCTCTCGTCACCGCTGGTCCCCCGACTTCCAGCTCAGCCATCTGCCCTGGCTCTTTGAAGCCTGTGGAACCATTTAAAAGGCTCCTAATGATATCGATCAGTCTCTCTAAAATGGATCAGCCCATTTGCCTCCTAGCCTGCCCAGATGCCCTGGGTAAGATCAGAAAGGAATTATGTTCGCCGGAGGCACAGGGAGCAGGGTGTGAATGTATCTCCTGCCAGCAGTACAGTTTTATCAGGGGTGAACTCTGTGCCCCTCAGAGCTTGGGCCTGGTGGGCAGCAGTGTGTGGAGACCTAATCTCCCTGTGTGCAGCCCCAGGAGGGTGAGGGCCTCCGCCCACCCAGCCCCTCCCTGGAGAAGCTGCGCCTTGGAATTCCACTGCCCACCCACAATAGGCCTGCGAACTCTGGCTATGGCAGCCTGGGGGTAGGATGGGCTTCTGGTGGCAGCAGGAGGCATGTGGACTGGGAAGTACAATGTAGGTGCTGGGCATTAAGTGGGTATCCCATCCAGGGCCGCGGGTGGTGCCCAGCCTGGCCCCTGCCTCCTGGCGCACAAGGCACTGCCCTGGTCACCCTGTGCATGGCAGTGTGTATTTGGCTGGGGGACTTGCTGTGAAGAAATGTGCTGGGGCTCCCTCGCTCACCCCCAGGACTAACCGGATGGCCCTGGTCCTGAGACAATGGCCCACAGAGGGGCCAGGTGCCATGCCCAGGACAGGAAAGGACAGCTGTGGGAAAATACTGCCCTTAAGCTTGAGCTGTGGGAGCTCCTGTGGCCCCAGGACCCTCAGTGAGAGCAAGTGACCCTCAGTGAGAGCAAGTGGTACTCAGGGGCCTGGAGGGGAGCAGAGGTCAGGCCTGATGCTTGCAGAGAAAATTACAGCAAGTAATGGCCAGGGGGCAGCTTGTTCTGGCAATACTCGTTTTTCTTACATTTATGTGTATATAGGGTAGTTTTTCAATCCCGTGATTCAACCCAGGGCACTGTACTTGGCAAGTGCTCTGCCTTGATCTCTATCCCTAGCCCTTCCTGGTTTTCAAGGCAGGATCTTGCTAAATCCCTCAGGCTCACCTTGAACTTGTAATCCTCCTGCCTCAGCCTCCCTAGTAGGTAAGATTACACGTCGCTGAATGCACCCATTTTGAGACCATGGCTCACTGGCGCTAGACACCCATGTGCACCTGTGCACCCACCACCTGGCACAGTTCAGCACACAGCTGTGACTCCACAGAGGTCTTGTCTGTCTCCTTGGCCAGCCTGGCAATGCTGTCTCCTCTGCCTCGCTCTGGGGCAGTTGCTCCCTGCTTCCTGTCCTGAACTGAGCCCAAGCACTGTGACAGGAAGTGTACCACCCATACACTGCCACACTGCAGGGCCGCGCTGTCCCTGACTCCCATACTCTGTCCACCCCGGGCTCAGTGTCCCTGCCCAGGAACCTCAGGTAGGTCCTGGGGGGGTCCTATGCTCCCTACCAGTGTCTCCCATCTTTCCCTCTAGCTCAGGGCTTGGTCCCCTCCTCAGCCCGGCTCTCTCCAGTGGGTGCCACGTGCCACCCCGCCTGTCCTTCGTCCTGCTGGTACTCGGGGAGCCCAATCATGGTACACAGGTGTCTGTCCCCACAACTCTGCGCTCTGCAGATAGTCTGTTCCAGGTCACTGCTTAGTGGAGCTCACCCAGGGCTCCGCACAGCTCAATGCTCAACAGGCCTTCATCATCAGCTAGCAGGGCTATTGCTTGAGTGTCCACAGGGACAGTGACCTTGGACAGCAGGTGGGGCAGCATGACTCGGGCCAGTGCCTGGCTACTGGTGCAGCTCCTCCCTGGCATGTATGGAGCTGGGAAAGGAGCCCAGGAGCTACCTCAAGGTAAGGTGGTGGCAGCCCACAGTCAGTTGGCCCCGGATGTGTTGTGCAGGCTCACCCTGGCTGGGCCTCACAGTGCTAGAACAGTGCACAGGGCCAGGCTTCCAGCTGCCCAGCAGACCCCAACTCAGGGAGGACGTGGCCACCTTTGCCTTCTGTGACCCAGAAGAAACCCTTGTGAGTGGGGAGCAGGCCCTGGGGCAAGGTGTCCCTAGAAGGACCCTAAAGCCAGGCCTGGGGAGAGGAAGCTGCGGAGGGCAAAGATCTGCCTTCTTGTCAGCCGCCCACTGAGGAGCAGAAGAGAGGAAGCCACTGTCTCTAAGGGCGTGCCTGCTGGTAGGGCAAGGCTGGGTGACAGAATGGCAGGAGAGAGGAAAGGACCTTTGGCCTGGTCTCCAGGGCAGCCTCCTAGGCTCCCTCTGACTTGGCCAGCTCTGCCTCTGTCCTGGATCTCGCAAAGCACCCACTGAGCACCTGCTGAATGCCAGGCCTGGGGGTCATAGATGTGTGACACAAGTAAGTGGTAAGCTGTGGCTGCAGAGAGGGCAGCCGCTGCATAGGCCAAGGCCACAGGAAAGACACACAGAAGTCTGGGGACTCCTGGGAGGCCGCTTCCCCAGAAGGCCTGCAGTGGCCTGGTCAGTACCCAGCCAGGTCCTAGCACAGCTTCTGTGGCTTTGGCCGGCAGCCAGCCCCTTTCCCAGTGGGGCTCACTTTAGGGAAGTGGAAGAGGCCCAGAGGGTCAGGCGGGCTCTGCAAAAGAGGCCAGGCTGTATCTGCCCTTCTCCCACATAGAAGGGTTGGCAGAGGTCAGAGGCACTGGGGACAAGGTAGGTTTCCTAGAGGAAGAGTCTCTGAGGGGTCTCCTGTTCTCAAGTCTCCTGTGCTTCCCTTGTGTCTCAGCTTTCTGCATCCCTGGGGTCACTCCTCACCTCACTAGCAGGTGGATCCTGGCTTCAGCTCTCTGTTCCTGGGAAGCTGGGCCACTGTCCCTGTGCCCACTCTGCTAAGGTGCCTCCTCCACTGGGGCAGGCACGAGGGGTGCTCGAGGTTCCCAAGGAAAGTCAGGCGAGGGGCCGGGGTCAGAGTGGCTGCAACTGCAGCAGGGGACACCGCCAAAGCTCAAGCTCTGATGTGCCATGTGGGACAAGTGGGGGCCAGAGGTCATGGAGTCCCATCTGACTGGGGTAGGGTCCGTCAGGCCCTGGGGCTCCAATGCAGCTGGATGAGGAAGCTAGGCCAGCACACTGCTCATTTCACGACTCATTAGCGGCTCTCACAGTGCCTGACCCAGGGAAGGGGATGTCTTGGTCCTAGACCTGGGCCTGCGGGCCTGTGTGCATGGCCATCCAGCCGTCCCCATGACAACAGATGAAGGAGGACCAAGCCATCATCTTACTTTTGGTTCACACAAGCATCTGCTGGGGGCCTAGGAACAAAAAGGGAGTCAGACAGATATGCAACACTGCACCCCAGGAGTCTGTGGATGCCTGCTGCCAACTCAGGCATCAGAAACCCCAAAGCAAGGCCGGCATGGTGGCACACGCTTCGCATCACAAGCGAGGCAGGAGGACCTCAAAGTGGAACCCAGCCTGGGCAACTGAGAAACTCAGTGAGACCCTGTCCTAGATTTAAAAAAGGCTGGGGATGCAGCCCAGGGCTAAGGCCCTGTGTTCAGTCCTCAGTACTGGGAAGGAAGGAGGAGGCAGAGGGACAACACTGTCGCATCGGGCAGAGTCGAGAAGGTATAGGTGGGCAGAGAGAAGCTTCCACGCAGTGGCCTCTCCCAGTGGCACAAGCTGTGTCCTCTGGCCACACATCTGTCCTTTTTAAGCTGCATCTGCAGCTGACACCTGAGCAGGTCCTGGGGCCCCAGGGACCGTGTCTGAGCACAGCCTTGGGAGCAGGCAGGCAGTCTGACTTCAGACTTTGCCACCTCAAGACTCAGGGGGGAGGGGATAGCAGCACACAGCCTTCAGGAGGCCTGTGCCAGGCACCTTCTGTGCCAAGTTTGCCACACCCCTTGCCACCTTCTGGGGCTTCCCCTTCTGTTCAGAAGGTGGCTTCCCTCCTGAGGCCCCCTCCCACTATCCTGGCCACTCTGACCCAACACCCGCAAAGCACAGTCCTGCAAGGCCCCAGCCCACCCCATCTTCTCCCTGCCCTGCCTTCTCCTTTGAGTGGCTTAATTAAGGAGCCTCGCAGTTTATTTGTGTATGGACCCAGTCTAATTGGCGTGTTTGTCTTTCCTCATTATTTCCAGCTGGACAGAGCGGTTAGAACAACCAATGCAGAAAAGCCTGGGTTTCTGCAACGCAGTGTCTGATTTGAAAACCTGCACAGTGTCCTTGCTATTAGCCGCGTGCACGTTTGCCGGCTCCAGCCGCATGCCCGTGAGCGCTTAATTGTGGGTGCAGTTAGTCAAGGCGGGCGCTCTCTGCACATTTCAGGGGTGAGGGAACCTAATTACACCTGCAATTGAGCGCTTTAGCAGGGACAAAAGATGCCTGTTCAGCTAATTGCAGGCACCAAAATTGCCCCCGCAGAAAGAATCCCTGGTGGAGCTTTGAGAGCTGAGGCCACGAGGCCTAATAAAGAACAGAGAACTCGGAATTATAGCGGTGGGGGGCGCTTGTTTTGGCCTGAAGGATCCAGCTTTTTGCAACAGTCATTACACCTCTGGGTTGTTTTCCTGAACTGCAGAGGCCGCTCCCGGCTGTGTCTGTTTTTCATTAGTGCCTGCCTGAGCACACGGAAGTGTCACACAGGGAAACGTGGGGTTCATCACCTCCTTGCACCTCTATCTCTGGCTGCACAGTGGCTGTGGTGACTCAGCGGGTGTGCCTCACCCTGTCACCTTGCTGAAGGTCCCAGTCCCCCTGTCTGCCGATGGGGATACAGGCCAAGTCCTTGTCCCTCTGGGGCTGCAATCTGGGCCAACCTCGAACTATGGTTCCCTGTACCCTGAAGGTGCCTTGGGCTCTGTCATCCCTCGCTTGCTGCCACATAGCAGCTGTCCCTGCTCTGGCACCCTACCTCCTCCAGTGTCCCCTGACATGCTTGGTGGGCTGCTGCTGCTGAGTCAGGCCGGGAGGGCTTCCTGAGCCTAGCTGTCTCTGGCTGTGTGCTACATGGTGTGCCGGAGGGCTCCTTGCCAGCGTAACCAAAGCTGGGACATAGATCCTTCTTAGGACACTAGCACATGTGTGTCCAGCAGGTGCTGGCCACCTGGCTGCCTGGAGACCACCTTTGCCCAGTCCACCTTGAAGTCCCAGGGCAGCCCTGGGGACTCTGCCCCAGCTGGGTTTGGGGTGAGGGCCGCTGGGCCTGTCTGTTGGTCATCCTTGGGTTTGCTGCTGACTGTGGTGAGGGGCGCTACCAGCCTTCAGGCTGTGCAGCAAGTCTGAGGCTTGCTTTCTGCCTGTCCCCACCCTACCCCCACCAAGCCAGAAGTTCCCAATTCGTAGGCTCTGCAAGGGCTCTGCGACTGTGGGCTCCAAGTGGGTCAGCTCCAGGGCTCCTATCTGCCATCCTGAGTCTTGGTGGCTCTTTGGTGCTTTAGCATTATTTTCATCTGGTGTCTTGGGTTGGGGTTGTTTGATTTTTCAGCTTATTTTTGTTTTGAGACTTCATCTCGTGTGCTGTGGAGTTCAGGCTGGCAACTCTCCGACTTTTGCCTTCCCAGTTCTGGGATTACGGGCTTGCGCCAGCATGCCCAGCTCGGGTCAGCCCGTGGGCCCGTAGGTGAGAGGTCTGCGCCTCTTCTCCAAGCAAGTGGACACATGGCAGGACCCTAGAGGACAGGTATCCTGGGTTGGGTCATGTGAAAGGGTGCTGTGGAGATGGCCCCTCAGTTTAGGTGCTGTTCTCTCTGGTGACCTTGGCCCAAGCAGTCCTCTCTTTCCCCGGGCAGCACAAGGTCCAGGAATTTTCCCAAGCCACTGGGAAGGCGCCGAACCATCTAGGCACTGAGTGACAATGTGGAGCTGGAGCACGTCACTGTCACCTGCGGGCCTTGCCTTCAGGACAGGCAGCATTGCTAGGGGAGAGGCCCAGCCGGACCTGGTATTTCCGAGTTCCCTTGGGGCAGCCTCAGCCATAGGCTGGGCCTGTTGCTGACCTCTGCAGTGGCCGGGCGTGGCTGGGTATGTGTGTGTTAGTGGTCAAGTCAGGCCAGATTCCGGAGGCTGGGAGCCGCATTTGGTGCGTGGGTGGGGAGGATGCAGGCTGCATAGGGCAGCTCTCTCTCTCTCTGTCTCTTCGGAAGCCTGTTCTGTTCCTTAAATGTCAGGCGAGCAGCTGGTGTGTCTGAGTTTTGTTAATCACAGGCTCCCGAGCCAGAAGGCCTGCCAGGTCACTTAGTGCAAACATCCTGCAGAAGGGGAAACTGAGGCTAGAGCCACCGTCCTAGCACACCTGCTGTGCAGAGTCACACACACACACACACACACACACACACACACATGGTCCTTGCCCAGTGTGTCATTGGCCTGTCCTTAGGAGCTGAGGCGGAGCTGGGCTTGGTGGAGCATGTCTGTAATCCCAGTGCTCTGGAGGCTGAGGCTGGAAGAACACCATTGGATCTGCAGTGAGTTCAAGGGTAGCCTGAGCTACAAGCAAGATCCTGTCTCAAAAGGAGAAAGAAAGAAAGAAAGAAAGAAAGAAAGAAAGAAAGAAAGAAAGAAAGAACAAAGCAAAAAGAGGTAGAGAAGATTCTGGGAGAGTCCTGCATCCAGCAAACACTAGCAAGAGTGACTCTGGACATAGTCAGGACTGGGTGTTTGATTTGGTTTTGGTGCCACTGGGGATTGAACCCAGGGGCACCGAGCTACATGCTAGCCCTTTACTTTTTTATTTCAAGACAAGGTCTCACTAAATTGCCAAGCTTGGGCTTCACTTTGAGATCCTTCTGCTTTAGCCTCCGGCTGGTCTAGTTTCCCCAAGTCCCAGCGTGCTGGGAACTGTCAACAGTAGCTCTGTGCAGGGGTCAGAATTGGGGGCTGGGTCACCAGAGCCCCCCACAGACACTCAGCCCTCTCGCAGAAGGGCTGCTGTGCGTGGGGGCCAGGCAGAGCCAGGCCTGAATCCAAGTGGCTGCATACTGGCAATTGCTCGGTGCTGGGACTATCCAGGCCCTGCGGCCAGCAGGGAGAGGCAGCAGTCAAAGTAGATCAGCACCACCCTGAAGGGCCAGTGCCCAGAGAGAGGGCAGTGACACAAAGCCATCTTTGAGAAGCCACAGCTTATCTGCCTGAGGGCTGCACAGACCAGCAGCAGGCCTGCACACAGCCCCGAGTGGTAATTCCATTAGCAGCAGGACTTTCTCCAGCCAGGAGCAGCCTCTTCTGCGGCTTGGGATTCACCGGGCCTCAGAGCTGGCCCCAGCAGGGACAAGCAAGCCCTGCTGATCTGCCCTGGCAGCGGCGCAGGAGCTGAGCGGCTGCCGCTCCCTTGTACGGCTGTTCCTCTCCATTTGTTCTCTCTCCTTGGGAGACCTTTGCCACACTTCCCGACAGCCGCTTGCCAGGCCGGCACTGACGCTGCAGGAAGCAGAAGGCTGACAACCAGGGTTGAAGGGAGGATGAATAGACACTGCCAGAAGTGGCCAGCCATGACCCCGAGGCCCAGGGGGAAAGGCCAGCCAAGGACGAGGCTGCCGTCTGCTGCCCTGTGGCCCAAAGGAAAGCTGCACTGTTGGGAGACCCTTGCAGGGGCAGCCCCCACCAGGTCAGATGGGGCTCCAGCCCACCCAGTGGTTGGTTTGTTTTGCTTTTAATTACAAAAGGGTCCTGACCAGAGCCTCTACACCAGTTCTACTACACATGAGAGGCAGGCCCTGGGCCCTTGTAAGAGGGCTTGGAGTCTGAAGGGTACAGGGGTGCCCGGAGGCACTGGATGTTGGTGTCTTCTGGGCTGGCTGCTTCTCCAGCCGTTTTCCTCTGTGAAAGCTGGGGACAATGAGTGAGGGGCCTGCTATTGTGAAGATGGAACAGGACAAGGCATTCAAGTCAACCTGGCACTGAGGGGATGGTGGGAGGGACGTGTGAGAGGCCAGCAGCAAGGTGACAGACCCTGCATGCCAGCACCCAGCACCAGGACCTGTGTCTGGTCCAGCCTCTGCTGGTGGAAGGGTGCTATTCTGGATGCATGGGTTCCAGGCCACCCCAGGAGCAGATGCCCCCACTGGATGCAGACAAGGTTGTCCTTCCCATCATGCCCTGCTCGCAGCTGGCATGTCACATGCAGCAGCTGAAGGGCTGGGGACAGGACAGCATGTCTGATGGGCACAGGCCAGGCTATACTCACCACAGGTCAAGGTGCACAGGCGTAGAAAAGGCCCCCAAGCCTGGTGTTTCCACAAGCCCAGGGATGGCTGGTGGCCGTGCCGAGGTCACATGGCCACTGTGAGCCTCTCTAGTGGCCCAGGGGTGTGACCAGGAGGGTGGGCTTGTCATCCTGATGGGGCATCACCTCCAGCTGACCACCCATCCAGGCCTTCTGGACACTGGTCCTGACCCCAGTGTGGTCACTGCCCTGAAGGCAGATCAGCTGGGTGCCCCAGGGCTACAGAAGAGGGGTGCTGTATTGTTGCAGATGAGAGGATGCAAGAGACTGCTGTGGCTCTGGGCTGCAAACTGGGTAGCACCAGAAACCAGCAAGATTTGTGCTGACAGAACCCTAGAGACTGGGAGTCAGAAATCAAAGTATCCTGCCTCAGTCTCCCGGAGTGCTAGGACCACAGGCATGTGCCACCACACCCAGCCCCTCTGCTCTCTGTACAAGGTTGTTCCTCTTTGGAGTCAGTGCCCAGGAAGATCTCATCTGGAAGTCCTGAACCTTGCCCCTGGACACGGGTTCCTCAGCAGGGCTGTTCCTGGGTCCTGGGGCACACACTGTGGCACAGCACTGGCTGGGGCCGCTCAGACGCCAGGGTCCTTGTCGAGCCAGGTCCGATTTGGGTGACAGGAAAGCAAAAGCAGGCACTGTGTGCATCAGCAGAAATGAAACCTCGCGCACAGCTGTCATTGCAGAGAGTGTCCAGAGGCCCCTCCCCTCTGGCCTATGTCCCAGATGTTTGTAGATTTTTGTTTTGAAACAAGTTCTTGCTTGGCTACCCAGGAAGGATTTGGGCTTGTGATCCTCCTGCCTCAGCCTGCTGGAGTACTAAGACTACAGGCGTGAGGCACCACACTAGGTTGGCCTCACTTCTCTTGAGGCGTGGAACAGTTGCGGACCCCATTGGTGATGGTCATGGAGCTGTGTCTGATGGAGTTGGGACAGGCCTGGCCAGGGAAATGGGGCACTGGCCCAACAGCTCTTAGCATCATGTGGCTGTCATTCACATTTGGGTATGATCACAGGCGTCTGTGCTAGGCACTGGGTGACTGCACCCCATCTCCTGGAAGGCACAAATGGTTCCTCATTGTTCATTTGAGGAAACTGGGTCTCACAGGTAAAATCAGTGCCTGGCTGCGGGCCTGGCTGGAATTCCTAGGCCGGCCTTTCTGGGCTCAGACTGCTGCTTTAAGGTCATGGGCACAAACTTGGGTGCCAGGAGGGGCTGAAACCCAGGCCTGCCATCTACAGCCTGTGTCCTTGACCTCTTAGGGCCTCATCTGAAAAGTGGAACCACTCAGGGTGACCATGAGCAGGATGCTCCTGGAGCTTAAGAAGTTCTGTGTCCAGCACCAGGTGCAGCAGCTATCCTGGCAGGAGTCTCCTACAAAGTCAGCTGCAGCCTCTGTGCCCCACTCTCCTGGATCCACGCCTTCTGTGAAGATGAAGGACCCACGCACGAAATATGTGGGTGTAGCTGGCAGTGCCCTGGCAGCCATCTCCTCTGTTTGTGCCAGGAGCTGGGCTCTCTCCATCCTGTGAGGGCCATGCTAGGAGTCTGGACCCCACCAGAAGGTGGGGGAGAGGAGGGATCCCAAGACTGCAGAGTGGGGGTTTGGCCAGCTTCACAAAGCTTCTTGAAGGCAGACCACTGGGATAGGAGGCAGTTGCTGCTTTGCTCAATGGAGCAGCCTTAGCTGCAGGCCACTCTTCCCCTGCTCAGTTGGCCTGCAGCCTGGCATACATCTTGGGGAGGCAGGGGCACATGTGGCCTGCGGTCTCCCCGATCTTGGAGAAGGTTCCATGCTCACCAGAGCAGATGGCAAGGGCCAGAGATCTTCTTTTGGTGTGGACTCACAGAGGGTCTGCCCTTGTCACCCGGGCACCTGGCAGCCAGCCTGGGTAAGGCTCATGCTGGCTACATCCCCTGTCCCCAGCCTGGCCGTGGGCACCCCCAGAAGAGCGCTGGCTCCCCTGGGAATGAATGGCTGTAGTGATTGTTCCAAAACCCGCCGCCAAGCCACAAGGGCCAGTGGGAAAGGGGAAATCCATCCAGCTCCCGTTCAGCCACATTAGGCAAACAACCGAGCCATTCAATCGAAAGCCAGCATGAAGCTGGCTGCTGGGCAGAGGTAGGGGTGGCTTTCTAGTTCTCAGCTGTTTTGGCACTGGCTTGGTAGCTGTGGTGTAGCCACCCTCCCAGAATGGCGCTCATATTTTCCTCCCTTTCAAAGGTCCCCATCACTAGGAAGTGTCACTAACCTACTTAGAGCTGCCAGATTCTGGGCCAAAGTAGGGGCAGCTATCACTCTGGCATCTTGGGGCTGCCTCTTTCCCAAGGGTGTGGCTCCCAGCAACCAGGACTTGGCTGGAGGAGCATTTTGAGATAATTTGATGCAGGCATTCAGAAACTTATTAGGGGAAGATGTTGCCTTTGACAAAATAATGTGATCTGCCCCAGGCAGCCCTCTTCTCTGCCTGCCTCTCTTTCTGAGCTTTTGGTGGCCACTTTGGCCACCTCGAGCCAGGCTGTGGGGCTGCCAGGCCTTTGCCTGGCCTCTCCTCCTGCTCCATTTCGATCTCTGTTGGCTTTGCCTGGTGGCCTTGTGTGAAACCAAGCCTCTGGGAGCTTCAGACTACAGACCCCTTTCCCGTGGTGGGGCTGGGAGCTGTTTCCACAGGTGGATGCTAGGGGCAGTTCCTCTGGTAACCCTCCCCCACTTTACCTAGGGAAGGGGGGCCACAACAGATTGGGGGAGCATCCTCCCTCTGTACCCTGCCTGTGATTGGCCCATAATTACAGGTTTATTGCCTGTACAGCTATTGTGTAATGACATGTTTGCAAATTAATTTTTATGGCTCCTGCCATTAGCATATACAGTAGAGGAAGGTTTAGTATTAATTACTACTGTTCGCATAATCCCGGAGAATTAAAAACTAATAAAAAAATGACAACAGACACTGACAGTTTGGGGTCTTTTAAAAATAGTTTTTTTGCTTCCCTCACAAGTTGAATCAGATTTGCCAATGTTGTAGGGGTCAAGGGGTGGGCAGTGGTAGCTCACCCCAAACCTGGGAGCGGAGTAGGCTGTAGCAGAGCAGGCGATAAATGGACTGGAGGCCACTGAAGGGCTGGGGTGGGGCGGGGGCGGTGTCCTACCCCACCTAGCCTTGCGCCGGGGCGCTAGAGAGTCGTGGGGAGCGCCACACGCAGCCCCGGAAACAAAGGGATGCTGCAAGGGCCCGGAACGACCTCCGGGGTCAGTGCGGGCAAGGCGGGGTGGCCAGATGCCGGCGGCTGGTTTTCTGCGAGGCTGCAGTCCTGGCGCCCTCCCTGGTGCGGGCGCTTGGCCGCCCGTGGAGGGGGCGCCGGCGGGGCGGCGGGGATTGGGGAGGGGGAGGCGATGTGCCCCGCTGTAGGCGACAAGGGGAGGAGCGCTGCCGCCTGCGCCCCGCCCAGCCCATTTGCGCTTCTGTGGGGGGGCGGGGGAGTGCTGGGGGGACGAGTGAATGGCGCGGAGTGGTCAAAAGGCGCGAGGGGGGCCTCCCCACCTCCACTGAGCGCCCTCCAGGGTATCATAGTCCTCGGAGTTCAGCTGTCAGCTGGAGCCGCAGCGTTTACCAGGGACAGGGGGTGGGGGTGGGGGGTGGGGACTGCCGCCGGAGACCCCTGATTTACACGGTGGTTGCAAGAGCTTGGCAGGAAACCAAGCCTGGGGTCACCTCGGCGCCCCGCTGGGCGTACCTGCGGCTCAGGTCGGCTTCTCAATGCCTGATAGCATCTGGGGTCAAAAGGTGACTCGGTGGTGTCACTAAGTGGTGAATCCAGCTGGTTTGCCACCGAGGGGCCCTTCAGGAGGTAAAGGACTTGAAAATAAATTGTCACACGAGAGGCAGCTTTGCCGCGTGCACTGGGGGGAGGGGGTGTGGGTAAATGGATCCTGTCTCTTTAAAATCGCTGGGCTGGACAATGAGTGCACAGGATGTGGTTTGGCGGCAGGGTTTTTTCCCCTTCGATTTGGGGAATTATCACATGGGGCCTTCTTGAGCGGGTGTGAAAGAGGCGGCGCGGGGAGGAGAGATACGGGCTCCGCGCGCGCACTCTTTTCCATGCAGTTGATCGTTTTCTTAAAACCAAATTAGCCGGGGCTCTCGTTACTATGGTGCAGCCGGGGCTTGCAGAATCCCTGTAATAGCATTTATTAGGTCTATTTGCCTGGAAGCATGCCTTCCCGGCCTGGTAATGCGCCGGTGCAAGGAGAGTGTGGGAGATGGCATCAAGCATTTGATTACACTTGCAACAGGGATTTTTAAGGGGTAGGGTGCGGTGGGGAGAGGAGCAAGAAAGGGGGAGGCCGCCCCGCCGCCGGTCCTGAAAGCTCGCTGGGCGCCGGCCGTGTGCAAGCTTCTACAGCCCAGGGAGAGCTGCACAAAAGGCGCCCGGGGCACGTTTTGGGGATCCTCCCCCTCCTGCTGTTGGGCTCGGGGTGGGGGGCTGGACTCCCGGCTCCCGCAGCTGTCAGTCGTGGGTGGGGAGGAACAAGAGCGGGCGGGCGGGCAGCCAGGGCGCAGAGTTGGGCAGCCGGAGGGGGGACAGGCAGCGCCCGCGGCCGCCTACTGTTTGCAAACCGGCGTGCTTCAGAGCCAAGGGGTGCAGCACCCCGCCGGCCTGCAGGGGCGCCCAGGCTCTGTGTGCCAGGCCCCGCGGCCCCGCGCGGGGTAAGCTCGCAAGTGAAACTATCATCACCGTCCTGCGGAGCCCGGAGCTCCTCCTGGAAGATGCCGCGTGGAGACGCCGGGAGCCGCCGCAGCCGCCTGCCATTGCGCCCCTACCCTTTCGCTTTCATTAGGAGAGACAAATCTGCTGTCAGGCAGCCAGCTTTCCAATTTACCGATAATGATTCTTGCATGAAAATTGATCGAGGGGCTTTCCGCCGACGTGCGCTCAGCCTCCCAGCGCTCCTCCTCCTGCCCGGCTCGAGCCCCCGCGAGTTCTTTCTCCTCCCCACCCCCTCCGTCTGAGTCAGTGGTGGGACGCCGGGCGACGCGATCCCCCTAAAGGGGGGTGTCGGGGCGGCCCTCGGCCTGCTTTCCCGGCCTGAGACTTTGCCACCGCCGCCTCTTTTATTTACGAGGCGCAATCGCCCCCTCGGTACTTCTTGGCTGTTTGGGTATTAATTTTCTGCTCTTCCTTCTCCCGCGCGCCCCCTCCTCCTCTCCCCGCCCCCCCCCCAGTAGCTAAGGGGAAACGAAAACAAAGCCGATTTCTCCTTAGCAACAAGAGATACCCCCTCCCGCCGCCCCCTTCCTTTCCCCTTCTGGTTCTGAACGTGAAGCCCTGTTGGAAACAGGTCTCTTGACCCTCGGCCTTGACATTCAAATGGCTGAATGGAGGAGGAGAGATTGCTACTCCAACGTCTTGGGAGCTGCTTTTTTTCCCTCCCTTCCCTCTCTCTTTTTCTTTCAAATGAGTAATCCCTGAAGATCTTAACCCCCCAATTTCATCACCCTCACCTCCCCCCTTTATTTTTCTCTCGCTCTTCTGGCTCTCCCGCCCGCTCCCCTCCACCAGCTCCCCCTCCTTTTTTTTTTTTTTTTTTTTTATTTGCATCTCAAGTCCAAAAGGCAGAAAATACACACGCGGCGAGGACACCCGGGCGGCCGCGGAGGCTCCAGCCTGTCCTCGGTCATCGGGCACCTCTTCGTGCATCTGCTGGGGCCGAAGTGACCGCAGAGAGCCTTTTGATCATCTTGGGGGGTGAAAAAAAAAAGGACTGATTTTATTTCCATTGCTTTCGGGATCGCTCTCCTGCCTTTATTTTATTGTTTTGGACATTTTTGAGCGCCGTGGCGTGGACGGTGCTTTTGGTTTCGCTGTTGGGTTTCCGAATTTTTTCATCTCCTCCTACAACCCTCTCTGGCCGCTATGGAATTCTAACCTGAATCATGTTTGGATTGAAGCCGCCGCTGTATTACTTACCAGGTAAGCGAGCCGTGCGCCTTCCCGGTCTCGCGTGGCGCCGGCGTGCCCCGGGACCCCCCTTTCTTCCTGCTTACCCCCTCCCTTCCCAGCCGAATCCCAGCACCGGCAGGGCTAGGGTGCGCGGGGATCTGCGGCCGGGCGGGTGCGCGGCTTGGCTGCCCCGGACGGGCAGGCCGGGGTGCGCGCTGCGTGTGCGGGAGCCCACCGGGTGCGCGTCTTGTTCCTTTTGTCTGCCCCGAGCCGGCTGTGCGGCGCGGCACAGCGCGGCTGGCGCGGGGAGGGGGGCCGGGCTCTGCGCCTCGGGGCGCCTGGGCGCCGGGTGTGAAGTTACTTTTAAGCTGGCTGGGGTCGGGCGCGGCCCCTCGGCCCGGGCGGCCGCTGGCCGCCGCGCGCCGCCCCCTCCTGCGGGATTCCCTGGAAGGTTTTGTTCTGCGGAGGCCGCGGAGGGGCCGGTTCGGAGGGCACCCGGCGGCTTCCTGTTTCTTCTGCCTCCTGCGCGCTGACAGCAGCTGCCCTGCAACTTTCTGTTTCGGGCCAGGCGCGCCTGCATCCCGCTGGGGACGCGCGGGGGCGGTAGAGGTGGGGGCCAGGGGCCACTCCGGAGTTTGCCTTGTTTGTATCTCGAGACAGTGAAAATACTCCAGTGTAGGCTTCAGGGACGCTGGGGAGCCCTGGTTGCTCGCGAGGAAAGGGGAACCTGGTGCGAACTCGGAACCCCCTTCGGGGCCCACTGGGGTCGGAGCGACTAGGGGAGCCCAGGTGCGGCCACGTGACCGCAGGTCGTGAGGGCTGCTGGGCGTGTGGCCGCTTGCTGGAGGAATGAGCTGTGTTTTTATTTCTCTGCCTGTCTTTGAGGTTTGACACAGTTCCTGCTAGAGTTGTGTGCCCCATGGCCGCGGGGATGTTGGGGTGCTGCGGGGAGGCAAGGGGAAGTTACTAGTTGTCTCTTGTTCTGTAGAGAACCTGCCTAGGGGCTGCAGCTTGGGTTTCTGAATTGTTTCGCTGAGGTAAGGTACACGTGGCCGGGGTTAGGTTTTGAGGTTTTACCTGTCTTCAGAGAGGACCCAGTCACTTTCTGCAGGTGTCCACTGCCCTGGAGCCCCGCAAGGTGTGGAACAGAGGTCCTGGCTGCTCATGTAGAGCGGTGATGCAGGGTGGCCGCTGTCACGAAGTTGATGAGCAGAGGAGAGGAAAGGCCACTAGGGAGGCCGGCATACAAAAATGAGAGAGAGAGAGAGAGAGAGAGAGAGAGAGAGAGAGAGAGAGAAGAAAGAAGAAAGAAAACAAGCGAGGAGCACTGGTGAGGGCGTCTCAACTGCGCTCTATTTGAGTTTCCTTGCGTCGGGGTCAGTTGGCAGTGCTTCCCGGTCACTGACACTGACAGTGCGTGTATTCTGTTGTTTCTATCCATTTTTATGGGAAGAGTGTTTCCCGGGTTCCCCATTTTATTCATTTTCCTCCTCCACTGGCGAAAATGCCAGTCAGCGACCTCCAGGCCGCTCTCCGCACCCCCTCCACTGCTCTCCGAGGATCCAGCCAAAATTAGAGCCGGGAATCCCCACATCCAAGAGGGAGTACTGAGATCTCGTGGAAGGCCATACCCGAGGAGCCTACCGGGCTCAGAAAAGGACAGGGGCACCCCCCAGGTCTTCGCCCTGGTCCCCGAGAAGCACTCTTTACCCCCTCCCCCAGGTGACAGGGGACAGCAGGGTGCCATCTTCCTCTTCAGTGCTGCCTCTGGCCGGCTCTCACAGGGCTGCCTCTTTCTAGAGCCAGGGCTTCCAGACACCCAGGTGTCTATCTTCCACACTTCACTCCACCTCCAGTGAGTGGCTGCTGGCGCATACTCATGTGTCAGGTGACGATTTTCTGTGTGCACAGGGAGCTTCTGAAAGAGGAGGAAGTGTCAGGAGAGGAAATTGGAGGCAGTTAAGAAAACTCTGCCACTGTGGGGGGAGTTCTGCCCCGCCCCAGAGGGCCAGGGTACCTACATGAAACTTGGCCTGCCCATGGTTTTCCACTGATGTTTGTTTTCTTTTCAAAGACCAAGTTTTGGGTTTGATGAGTTTTGGGGTTTGACGCTGTAGTGTGTTATTCAAGACTTGTATCTCTGCTCCCCAGTGCTGGGGCCAGCACATCCTGGAGTCTCAGGGGTGCAGGTAGCAGCTCTGACCTGGCCTTTGAGCCACGGAACCTCCCACAGCCTCTGCCACTTGCCTCCGACACAGGTGCTAGCGTCGGCCTGCTGGTAGATGGGTGCTGGAGGCCTGGGTGCGCCAGCTGCTGCTCACTGCACTGCACAGGGAATGGGGCCCTGGCCAGTGAAGGTCGGACACCCACCTGCCCTGGAGCCCCAGGGCCCACAGCCTGCCAATTCCCAGGGATAGCTCGCCCTCAAGCAGGCATCAGTTCTGGCTTCTCCTGGGAGCATGAAGGCTCCATAGTCTGGCGCTGCCTCTTCCAAGTGGGCTTGGTGGCCCACTGAGCAAAGCAGGATCCATAATATCTCCCACAGCCCCATGGTAGGCAGTGCATGGCCATCCCATGCACTTTGTAAATAAAGTTTTATTGGCACCTAGCCATGCCCCTGCTTTTATGTCTTAGCTCTGGCAGCTTTCACACTGCAGTGGCAAAGTGGAGTAGTTGCAACAGTGGCCAGACAGGCTGGCCAAACGGGAATTGGGAGCTGTTTGATCCTCTCCTCCCAAGGACTTGCCTGCTCTCTTGTCTGGGTGTTGAAGAACTTGCTAAAGCTAGTTTTTCATGAGTAACAACTGCAGTGATTGTCATTGTGTTGCAGTTGCTACACGTTTCAGTGGAAGCATTTGAGTAAAGTGCCAAGGCTTGGTATGTATTTCACCTCCTGCGCCTGCCCAGCAGGGTGCTTTAGAGGGAGCTGGCACAGGTCAGGGCCCCCAGAACCAGGGGTGTGGCCTCCAGCATCCTGCCCAGAGCTTGGGGGTACACAGAAGAGGGGTCCCTTGTGGAACTGTCTCTCTGTGTACATGTGCACCTGGGCATTCTGCCTGACCCCTGGGAGACTTTGAGCTCCACGCAGGTGGAGACTGAACGTCTCCTTCGTTCTGGGCTTAGTGCCAGGCGGGTGATAACAGTCATAAAAGTCTAAAGTAACAATAATAAGAGGAAGAAGCCGGGCTATATCCTTTTTAGGGGGTGAGAGATGTTCTCAGACAGAGTCTTAGGTAGTTCAGAGTGGCCTTGAACTCATTAAATAGCCCAGGCTGACCCAGACTCACAGTGATCGTCCTGCCTCAGCCTCCTTGATGCTGGGGTTACAGGCGAGTGCAACCATACCTGGCTTGGGCTGTTTTTATATAGTGCTTATTCTGTGCCAGGCATGGCACCCAGTGAGCCCTAAGGGCACTTCTGTGAAATCAAGCTGCTCTGTTATTTGACAGCTGAGGAAACTGAGTCACAGCAGTCTTGGTCACAGAAGCCACGAGTGGTTGCCAACCTCTGCGTTGGGCAGTCTGGCTCTGTAGTCCCTCCTTAATAAATATTTGCTGAACGTGGTGGGAGGGGGCTGGCCTCCGGCCGTTATCTTGTTCCCAGCATTCTGGGAGGGCTGACTCCAGCTGTCCACTGCATACCCTGGCCCTTGCTGATCTTGGGGTGACCCAGGTTCCCTTGGAGGTCCCTGTATTCTGCAGGCAGGCCTCAGTCTCTGTCCCTCTCTCCCTGTCCCCCTCTCTCACTGTCTCTCTGTAGTGTTGAGGGTATGACCCAGGAACACACACATGCTGAAGACATGCTTTGTTGCAGAGCTGCACTCTAGCCCTTCATTGGAACTGTTTTTTTTTTTTTTTTTGTCCCGAGGCCACAGTGAGTTCTTAAGAGTTGGTCAGGCCTGGCCTGGCCCCTCTCTGACTCTTGGAGGAGCTGCTAAGAAACTGGGGCTTTGGGCCGGGGAGATGGCTCAGTGGAATAATCACTTCCCTGGCAAGCACAAGGGCCTGAGTTCAAGTCCCGGTTCCAGAGAGAGAGAGAGAGAGAGAGAGAGAGAGAGAGAGAGAGAGAGAGAGAGAGAGAGAGAGAGAGAGAGAGAGAGAGAGAGAGAGAGAAAGAGAGAGAGAAAGAGAAAGAAAGTAAGAAAGAAAAAGAAATTGGGGCTTTGCTGAGTGTGTTATCGAACGCCTGCCATCCCAGCCCTGGGGAGGCTGAGGCAGGAAGATGACTGAGTTCAAGGCCAGCCTGGGCTACAGAGTGAGACCCTGTCTCATGGGCAACAAACTAACAGTACTGGGAGTCTTTCTGCCAGGAGTTGGTGTACTCATCAAAGTGAAGGTAGGCCTAGGTAGCTCCGGAGAGCCCAGGCTACTTCCAGGAGGTCCTGGTACAGTGGGCTGAGGCTTTGCTCTGACTCTTGGAGTTGGGGACATTGGCAGGCGAGTCAGATTCTACATGAGCTAAAGGAGGGGGCACTCGACGTTGTTAGCTGGCACACCTTGTGCCCAGCATCTGCCTGCCTGGGAAACTGCTGGGTCTGAAACCAGCCCAGGCCCTGGGAGGTACCCCAAACCTCCAGGCCCACTCTGGGGACTAAGTTGGATATAGGAAAACAGTGCTGCTGGAGCTGTGGCTGAGAAAGCTGCTTATTTACAGCCCAGCCGCCCTGTGGGGCCGGCAGCCTCCCATCCAGCGCTTCCAGGCAAGCCCTAATTAATCTCGATGCCCCCGAGACGCAGAGGAGCCGCACATCCATCTGCTGCTGGAGCCAGCTGGGCCCTGTCCCCACCATGTGGCCTCCCCAGGGCCTCTCTGGTCCCCACTCCTGCTCAGTTGGTTCCCAGTGAGGCTTTTTGGCCTGGGTGGGAATTGGATCCCGCCCTGGAAACCTATCTTCTGGCTTGTCTTTGTGCTCCTGGAGGAAGGGGCTGTGTGAGACCCCTGGGTCTGGTCCTGTCAGGGTGGGGACTCACGATGTCTTCCTCCCTGCAGGAAGAAGCCTGGTGGGAGGGGCTGTGTCCTGCTGACCTGGTCCCTGCTGCCTGCCCTAGGCCGAGACCTGAGCACCCAGTGGCCGTGGGGAGTCAGTGCTGTCCAGGGCCTGTGGTGGCACATAGTGTAATTTGGAGGATCTTGGGCTTAATACTGGGCAACTTATTGTCTTAGTGAGTTCCTATCTCAAAATAAAAAATATAGAGAGGTAGGGAGTCTGGTTACTAGGAAGTATCTGGGTTCCATTCCCAATACTGAATTAAACAAAAAAAGTTTTCTTTCAAAAAATAGACTAGCACAAGGTCTTGGGTTCGATCCCTGTACCACCAGAACAAGTAGACTCAGGGAAAAGAACAGATTTTCGTAAATCCAAGTGGTGTATTCTTTCTTGTTTTTTATTTTTTTTTTTAAGATACATATTTTTGAGACAAGAACTTGCTTTGTGGTCCAGGCTGGCTTGAACCTGGGGCCTTCCTGCCTCAGCCTGCCCAGTAGTTGGGAGTGTGTAGGGCTGCTGAAAGTGCCCTTTTAAAGAGGGATGGCCTCCTCCTCTCAGAACCTATTCTCCCTGGTGGTCTCTCTCCCTGGTGACCCACAGAAGCGTGAAGCCACAGGGGGCTGCATTAGAAGGAAATAGGGGATTTGGGGGAGAGGGAATGAAAATAGACTTGGTGTTCTTTTTCTTTAAGAGCTCCATATAGATTTAAAGTCCTTTTGTTAATTTAGGAACATAAAACTGTGTGATGTATAGCTTGGTTTGCTCGTAAAATTACTAAGTGTGGCATATTTAGAGCTGGGAAAGCTTGGGGTAAAAGGGAAAAAGCAGTGAGCATTTTTTATAAGTCTTTAGGGGGAAATGGATTTTTCCGCTTTCCCTGCTGATGCCAAGCCCTCCACAGCTTGGCCGGACTGGTAGTGCCCATCCCAGGAGAGTGGCACAGGGCCCACCGGTGCATCGAGTGCCCTCCCTTCCCCCACCATTCCCCGCCCTGGGGAGATGGGAAGTGCTGCTGCCCAGCCTGGACTGCTGCCTGCCCGGTATTCCTAAGGACTTGTCTTAAGGGTCTGTAGGTCAGGAAATCACCAAACTTGGGCCTTGGGTGGGACCTCCCCTCCCCTTCTCTGGGTGTGTTAGGTTTTTTGGGGTCTACTCCCAGGCAGTCCCAGGTGAGACCCTACCACCTGGTGGCATTTGACCTAGTGCCACCTTCTGGAGTCACAGAACAAGTCTGAGCCCCCCTCCCCAAGTCACTTCAGGCTTGGCATGTGCCTTCCTCCAGGTAGCTTCACCCTGGACTTTCCTGGGAGTATCAGTAGAGGAAGTCTCCGAGGGTTCCACAGAGGAAGTGGCCCTGGTGGCCAGTTTAGGAAGAATGGAGCTCAGGGTTTGAGGCACCATTCAAAATAGTGAGTTGAAGTCATTCTGGGGTGCTGAGCCAGTGCAGGGGTGGGGCCAGGACAGCTACAGATGCCCAGGTGTATTAGAATTCTCCAGGTGTGCAAAAGGGGCAGCAATTTGGTTTGAGGTGGGGGAGGTTCTAGCCCAGGCCGTAGGTTGGAGCTGACCCTAGCCAGGGTCTCCACTCTGTCTGCTCCTTACCAGCCTTCTTTGGTCTGTAGGCTCTGTTTGTGTCCTTTCCCAAGGGGGTCCCAACCCGACTGCACAGTGCCTTTTGGGAGGTGTGGCTGTGGGCATAGAGTCCCCTCTACGTGGGACCCAGGGTCTCCAGCTGGACCAGGCTGGCCAGGCTCCTGGGCAGCAGCTCCAGTGTGTCCCTGGCCAACGTGAGCTCCTGGGGAAGACAGATTTATCCAGGGTGAAGTGCACAGGGTCCCATCCTCTGCTGCAGGGACAGACTCAGAGCTGATGACCCATGTCAGTGGACCCAGACCCAGCCGCATGCATCTGTTCAACACATTCCCCATGTGCCAGGTGTGGCTGGGGGCCTGTGAGCCCCTGCCAGGAAAGGTCAAGGCCTGTGACCTGGTGGGGAGCCCTGGAGAGAACAGAGTGGTAGGGGAGGCTGTTGGGCTGGGGGAGGGAGACCCAGGGAAAGATGGGGCCAAGTATGTGCTGAGGTCTGAGGCCTGGAGCATGCATGGGCATAGGGCTGACAGGGTATGAGGTGGAGGGGAGTGATGGAGTGCATGGGGGCTAGGGTGAGATAGAGCCCAGCCTGCCCCTCTGGGGCACAGGACACTGACTCCCAGTGGCCGCCCTGACCTCAGGGCAGAGCACAGGTGACCTGATGGGCTGTGGCACCATGTGAGGCCAGACGCTGGGCCGTGGAAGCCAACCTCAGCTGTGAGGCCCTGCTGGTATCCTGGGCTGCGGTCCAGAAGTGAGCTCCTGGGCTGTTAGGGACACAGACTCTCTAGCAGGAGCTGGGTGGCCAGAGCTGTCCCTGAACTCTCAGGCTCTTCCAACACCACCTGTGTGTGAGAGCTTTGGCTTCAGACAAGTATGAATGAGACAGCCATGGAGGCCCCAGGAGGAACCGGGTGGTGACTGGGGACACCCAGGGGACAGGAGAGGTGGCCTTGCTGGCTTAAGGTCAGCGTGTGCTATAGCGCCCCAGCACCGGTTCTGTCTGCCATAGCCCTCAGGCGCGTGATGCAGTTACCTGACCTCTGTGGCCTGTTTCCCTGCTGCTCCATGGCCAGGCCAGGGACAGTGCGCAATAGATGGGCTTGCGGCACAGGCTGTGGATCCCTAGCTGCGATTTTGCTAGGGACACAGTTCCCAGCTGTGGCCACACACACACACTGGGAGAAGACAACTGCACAGGCCACCAGGGTACTGACTGAGAGGAGAGGCTCAGGTGTCCAGGGTGGCTGCTGAGGTCCCCAGGTACCAGGGCCCCAAGCAGAGAGGCCGTGCACATCTGCCTCACCTTCTCCAGAGGGCACACCCCCATACTCAATCACAACTTGGCCTCTGTGCCCTGGAGGGTGGCAATGCCATTGCTGCTGGCGAGTGGCAGACAGCACCAGTCTCCGCCATGAGTCCTCTTTGAACCGGTGCCCCCACCCGACCGTCACTCTTGTCCTGTAATTCATTTAGGATTAGCTCGCAGGCTGCCCTTCTGTTGTCTTGGTAACTGTGTCAACCGTTTGCTGGCTTCCTCAATGATTATCTCGGAGAGGAAGGGGGGTGGGCAGGGGACAGGAAAGGAGGGAGGGGTGCAGCAAGGAAGGCTCTTCCCAGCTAGTGCCTGTTGCCCCACTCTCCACATCAGCAGGTGGGAGCTTGGGGGCATTTCCCGAGTCACCTCACTGCCATGCCCAGTGGTTGATGCTGGCTGCCGGCCAGGGCCCTGTGGCTCTGTGGTTCCCTTGTGTGTCTGGTGGTGGCACGGGGCATTGCTCCTTGCCCCTGGCTTACAGAGAGGATGAACTGCCCAGACGCAGTGGGTAGAGACCCTCACCCTGGTTGGCAGCAGGGCACCCTAGACAAGCAGGAGGCAGGAGGGAGGCATTGGCAGGACCCAGAAGCTGGCCTCCCTGGGAGGGAGCGCCCCTCTCTGCCAGGGCTGCACCTGAAGGTTTTGGGCAGTGCTGGAGCTGAGAGATGCAGTGCAGGTTGTGGGGCTCCTCCCTGCAGGGAACCCTCTCTGCCTTTGCCGGCCTGCAAGGAAGCCCAGTGCATTGTGTAGGCGTCTGTGAAATCCGGATGCTGTCCTGGGCAGAGCAGCCCCTCCCTGGGCCGGGTGGGAGGACAGGAGTGCCTTTTGGGGAGCCACTAATGAACCACATCTGATTTCTATGAACCTGCCTGGTAAATTATTAATTTGGGCCAGAAATGAAAGTGCGGAACTGGATAGGCTCATGAATATTCATCACCGACCGTCTGGGGTTGATCAGTGGCTAGAGCAGCCCAACCGTGACCCAGATACCCAAGCTCCCCATGGGGTGGAGCTGCAGTGGCCGCCCTGCCTCCAGGGTCTCACCTGCCCTGGGCCCCTGACTCACTCGCCCACCGGCAGCCACAACTGCACAGAGGTAACAGGCAGGAGCAGAGCAGGCCAAGGTACACCAGCCACACTGACTCCCGACTCTGCCCTGTCCAGAGCCCCCGAGAACTGCATGGGGACCCCTCTGAGCCACTGAGCCCCACTGTGAGCATCTGGGCCTTGGAGTGTACCACTGCTGCTGGTGATGCTATGGGCTGCCATCCTGGTGGCTGTGGCAGGGTCTTGTCCTGGTCTGGGCACTGGTGCATCATCCGGGCTCCTGGTTCTGAGGCCGTGGGCCAACCCGCTTGTGGGACCAAATTCGTTGTATACCTTTGCCCCCTTTCCGATGCCTGCGGAGAGTCCTGGGGTGCAGGCCTGGCTGCTCACTCTCTGGCTCTAGGAGCGTGATGTGCACAAACGGTCTGCCCTCCTGACACTTTTGTTTTTGTGCTAGTGAATGGACTCGGGTGGGGAGGCTGCTACTTAGCTAGCATCCCAACTCTTTTTGAGACAGAATCTCCCTAAATTGTCTGACCTGGCCTGGAACTTGCAGTCCTCCTGTCCCAGCCTAGATTATAGATGTGCAGATCGCTGCACCTGGCAGTCAGGTCTCTCGATTTGTGCTGCCAGGGTTACTTAGGATCCTGGCTCTGTCCCTTGTGAGCCTAGGTCGGTCACATAAACTACCGAAGTTCAGTCATGTGAATGTCCTGAGGCCGCCTTGAGAATGAAGCGTGAGCACATCCGAAGTACCCTTGGTCGGGGATACCTGTTTGATGTGACTGCCCCGCCATGATTGCTGTCTCGAAGCTGCTGCAGGGCAGGGCCTCCCGGGTCCCAGCCCCTAGCTGAGCACAGCTGAGCTGGCTGATCACCACCACCTCCTGCCCTCCTGCTTCCCTTGCTTCTGGAGAGTGGGGGCCCAGGGGCTTTCTGAGCCCTGCAGTGTCTGCACCTGCCTGCAGCCTGGATGGACCATGCTGTGCTAGTGTGGCCCTGAAACCCAGGCCACTTCCTGCTGCAGCGGGGTTGGAGGGGGGGGGGCGGATGGCATGCACACAGCAGCAAGGTTGGCCTCCTGGGCTGGAGCCACGGCCTGAACCGCAGCCGGCTTCCTAGGCTGGGCTAGCTGAGGGTGCAGAGCACCTTCCAGAGAGGCTGCAGCAGGGGAGCCACAGACTGGATTAAAGGTCGCCTGTGTGTTGTTGCTTGATTGCAGCTGATCTGGGGCCTGGTTCAGGCTAGGGCTTTTGGCGGCCCCAGGGGACATCTTCAGAGCCCAGGGCAGGAGGGGGCGACCTGGCCCCTGCTCCACCCCTGCCTCAGGGTTCAGCAAATGCCCTGGTGGCTGGTGCTTTGAGCAGCGATGCCCACCATATGACATTCAGCAGGGAGCTGTGGAATGCACACATGGTTTTGCGTGGCTTGCTGAGACCATGCCCACACCTTGCCTGGCTCTTCACCCTGCCTTTGAGTCAGGGCTCTGTCACCTTCTGAGTGCCCAGGTGAAGGAGGTAGCAGCGGGTTGGACCGGTGGGGTGAGCCAAGGGAGGGCAGCAGAGCCAACAGCCTGCAGCCAGCCCTGTCCCCCTGCCCTGGTTTGGTAAGAGATGTTGCTGCTTGTGATTGCCAGTGGTTCCTGAGCACCTGTCAGGTGCCAGGCTCGGGAGGGCTGGGGGAGGACCAAAAGTAAGTCACAAGTCATGCCTGTGGGGCTCTGGCCCACCACGGAGCAGAGGAGAGGTTGAGCTTCCAGTGTGCTCATGAGGGAAGAGGTACGCACAGAACTCCTGGGGAGGCCTGAGTGATCCTGGAGAGCTGCCTGCAGAGGTGGCTTTTGGGACTGAAGAGTGGTTGGGCCAGGGTCTTGACTGGGGGAGGTCTTCCCCCCAGGTATCACAGGAAGGCCTGGAACTTGTGAAGGGGCAGGTTCTGGAGCGGTCAGTCTGACAGGGCCCAAGCTCTGCTTTCCCAAGATGCTAGGGGAGAGCGTCCCTTCCTGGGCCTCCAGTCTAGTTGTGGGCTGGGCCCACACTGCCTGGTGCCCTGGCCACATGTGACGTTTGGTCTTAAAATGAACTTAAGACAAACTTAATGGAGCCACAGTCTCTGTGCACACCAGCCTCCTTTCCAGGACTCAGTGGCCACACAGTGCAGGGTCACCTTGGTGGACAGTACAGGTAACGCTTCCATTGTCATCAAGTTCCAGTAGATAGTGCTAGGCCCAGCCAGATGACACGGGTGATGGCCTTGAGGGTGGTTTGAAGGACAGAGGACATGTAACAGTACCTGGGTTGGGGGATAGGCAGGCAGGCCACAACTGTGTGGGGGGTTGGTTGGGCAGAAGGACACATTTGCCTCAGGCCTGCAAAATGGAGAAGTGAGCCAGGGGGAGCAGAAGCCACCAAGTGACAGTTTCGTGAAGGAAGGGGTGGTTTCCAGGGTTGGGGCACTGCAGCGGGGCAGGACCCAGTGTAGTGGTTCTCAGTCTGGAGTCTCTAGCCTTCTCTTGCTGAGCAGGTGGGAGTACCTGTGTGGTCCTGACCTGAGGTTGCGGAGCTGGGCAGAGGCTGCCGGCCAGCCCAGTGGTGCTCCTGGGTTCAGAGGCTCCCAGCCTGGGGGCCCCACCACTGTGGAGCCTCGGTGACTTATCCAGGGGCTGAGAAGAGCCCCAAAGGGGAGCACTAGGGGCAGGGGCAGGACAGAGAGGCCTGGAGTTGGAGACCACATCCAGAGTGTGGTGAGGCCTGCTCTGGGGCACCCAGAATGTGAGGCAGAGGCTGGAGGGCTTCCGAGAGCAATTCAGGCCGTGCCATAGCCCCTGGCAGGTAGTTTTATCCTGAGCCTCGTTTCAGAGATGCTGGTGGTGGGGCAGAGCTTTGCCAAAGGGGAGGGCTGCCATGCTGCAGCTGGGCAGGAGGCCCACCCAGGGCGGCTGACGCTGCCCTGGTGGCACTGCCTCACCCCCACCCCAGCTGCGTCACTGCTCGTGGGTCCTCTCACCTCCTGGAGTCTTGCTGTAAAACTCATTCTTGACCTTGCTTGGTGCAGCAGGAAGCACTCTTTGGAATGCACATCGTGCATTCAGTGCAGTTTGCTTCCTCATGGCGTGGGGAGCAAAGCCAGGACCTTCATGCTGAGTTGTGCCCCCACACCGCTTTTTGTAGATTTTATTATTTTTTTAAATCTTTTATTTATGTATGTATTTGGTATAGGGTCTCACTATGCAGCTTGGACTCGTAGCAATTCTCCTGTCACAGCCTCCCAGCGCTGGGATTACAGGCATGCACTACCACTCCTGATCCTCATGGCTGGCTCCTGGGGCCAGCACAGCATGCAGAACCAGGGATCGAACCCACGTCCTTGCACTTGTCAGGCAGCACTTAGATCGCTAAGCTATCTCTGCGGCCCGGTAATTTTTATTTTGGGGCAGAGTCTTGCTGAGTTGCCTCAGCGCATCTTGAGCTTGTGTTCCTCTGGCTTTAGACCCCCTCAGTGCTGTGATACTGGGCTTGCACTGCCACGCCGGGCTTGACTTGGTGGTTTTTAACATATTCACCAAACTGTGCAACTGTCACCTTCTCTGCCTGCAGACCGCTACTCCCCCAGCCAAAGCCTGCCCGCTAACAGTCCCTCCCAGGCCTCCTGCTCAGCTCGGCCCAGACAGCAGCATCTGTGGGGAGCTGTCTGCTCTGTGTGTTCACTGTCATGGAGCCGTCCAGGATACAGCCCTCTGTGTCTGGCTTCTGTCACCCGTGCTGCAGCCTTAAGATTCACCTGTGTAGTAGCATGGCTCAGACCTCCCATCCTCTTCTTGGTTGAGTAGTACTCCACCGAGTGGCCAGACTCCATGTATGGATCTGCCATCAGCTGGTGATGCAGGGCTGATTCCCCCCTAGGCTCCCACAGTGCTTTTGCCATGGGCTGCATGCTCAGGTTTCGATCCCTGGTTCTGCATGCTGTCCCTTCCTCTTGGTGTGGTGCTCCTGCGAGGTCTCCCAGGTCCCTACCTGCAGAGCTTCAGTTTTCTCAGCTGTGCACTGGAGCTATCTGGGCACCTGCTATTTTTCTGTGTTGAGTCACAAGTTCAGCGGGATGCTGCTGTCATAGCCACCAGCCCATGTGGAGCAAGTGCCAGAGGGTCCCTGGCCTCTGCTGCATGTGTTGGTGCCGCTGTCGCCTTCAGTGCACAGTGGGTACCTGATGCACCGCCTCCCTGTGGGGCATCTCCGGGTCTCGAGCAGTGACTCCACACAGATTCGGGAAGAGCAATCGGGAGCCATCCCCGAGAGTCCCAGTGTCCCATGTTCAGCTGCAGCTCAGAGAGGGAAAGGGACTTGCTTGGGGTCACACAATGAGCCAGAGCAGCCAGGAAGGACTGTTTTGGGCGCCTGGCTGTGCTGTGAGCCCCCTGCCCCCTCTGACGTGGCCGGTGCTGACCCAGCAAACCCCTCGAAGCTGCCCCTTCTCTGTGGGACAGGCCCAGGGGTAAGGAGGTCACAGCAGGGACCTGGGTGCTGTGCCAAGAGCCTTAGAGAGCAGGAGTCCTCAAGGCCTTGCTGTGGGGCACCGCCAGCCCTGCCTGCTGAGCCTGCAGGGGGGTCTCCATGCTGCCCTGGCTCCAGCACAGCCAGGCCTCTGATCTGCCCTGCAAGCTTGTCTTCACATCCTCCCGACAGGGCCCCAGGGCCGTGCCCCCTGCCAGCCCCCTGCCCTGCCTTCTCAGCGGCTTAAAAGGTTAATCCCACTCCAAGCGAGCTGCTCCCAGCCCTCCCGCCCAGCCTCTGCTCCAGTTAATTAAATGTGGCTGCCTATTGTCAGAAGACAAAGTTGGATATTTATTACACCTTGGTGTTACAGAATGTCAAAGGCGCACAGTGAGAAGCAATCCTGGCAGGGAGTGAGTCTGAGCATATGTCCGCAGGGCTGGGTGGGCAGGCTAGGCCACCTCTGGCGACCTGGGGCCCTAGCTGCTGCTAAATGCCTCCCTGAGAGGCACTTGATGGTTTGGGCTGCTGGGGGAGTGCTGACAGAGCTGCCGCCAGGAGATCTATTATCCGCATAAACATCCTGGTTCCGGAGATTATTTCATTGGAAGGAATTAAAGATGCTGTTAAAATATTCCCAGCTTGAGTGGTCCTGGGGCTGTGTGTGGACAGACGCCCGAGGGAGGACCCTGCTCTGTCCTCTGCCCAGCTTTCTGGGCTTCTCCAGTTTATTTTTATTTTTTCACGTGGGCACTGCAAAAGCATACAGCTAATTGTGGGGTGTGTGTGTGTGTGTGTGTGTGTGTGTGTGTGTGTATGTTCAGGAAGGGGAGGAGTATGGATGTGTTCATTTTGTAGGGTTTTTGTTCTCCCCCTTAAGAATAACGCTTTAGACATGTTTGACATCTGTAACTAACAGCTGGCATCTTGCTATGGAAGAATGTCCTTTCATTTCAAAGCAGGTTGAACTGTCATTAATAGTATAATTAGGTGATTATCACTAGATAGCAGAAAACTGCCTAATTGTGGAGATGGCTTTCCGAGGATTCCAGTCTTTTTATGGTTATATTTGTTTTAGCTGTTTGAATTTTCATTATATTTTGGCATTTGGTGCGCCGCCTCGTTTTGTTGGGCTTTTTTCCCTCTTCCTGTTTTTTTTTTTTAATGTGTCTGACAGCTGTCTTCGGGAGCATTTGGTCCTGCAGACATTGTGGCATTAAAGCACGATGACGTTACCTGGAGATCTTGTCCCAGCGTCCCTGGGAACTGCCTGGCAGTGGGGAGCCCAGGTGCTCCCCATCTGATCCTTCTGAGGGTGACAGTTTGGGTGACAGTTTAATCTAGGAGCTAAGGGTGTCTGGTAAGAAGCCACTTTTACAAGGCCATTTATTTTTATAGAACGTCCTTAATACACAATATTACCAAATGCCTCACAGGCAGCTTGGGTTCCAGGGGAAAACACATTTGAAGGGATGTGGTCTTGGCTGTAACTGGAATTTGAAAATAAATGGGTTTTACAGAATCTAAGAGGAAGCTGCAGTGCTCTCTCCAGGGTCTGGCAGAGCAAATGAGCCTGCTGCTGCTCCTACCCTGGGTGCCCTCGCTGTGGGCTGTTATCTGCTGGGGTGGCCAGAGGTGGGGACTGGTGACCCGGAGGCCCCGGGGAGATGACCGCCCCCCTCGTGCAGAGGATACCGCTGCAGACCCTGCTCCCCCAGATCAGGCCTGTAGAGACACATGCATCTGTCCTGGGTCACTGGACCCTTTGCTCACTGCCAGCCCCATGTGCAGTTTCTCAAGCACTGCGTCCCCAGGGGGCGCTGCTTCCTGGGCTTGCATTTAGGCTTCTGGCTCCTCTTGGCTTCTGATGCCTTGTGCCACCCACGGACATCTGGCGTTATCTGCTGCGGTCCCACTGACCCAGGTGGTGTGAGGCAGGAGTGCCGGAGCTGTCACCGTGCCATTGGGGCCGGTATACAAGAGTCCACACACTCTTCCTTGTCACTCATCCTAACCATTCCAGGCAGGACAGTACCCTGTGGCTGCTGGGAGGTGACCCCTTACCACACCCATACATGCCTCTCCCAGCTGTGAAGTAGTATTCCCAGGACCTGAGGTGCTGGGCTACCTGTGACAAATGCCTGGGGGGGGACGAGATCCTTAAGGCCAAGTGGAGTGCACACAGGCTTGGTGTCTGTCAGATTGTTGTGCCGCCCTGTCAAGGAGCAGAGCTGCTCAGGGTGACAAGGTCTTTCTCTTCACCGCCCTGGCTGGCCCCCAGGGACGGTTCACCCCCCCCCCAGCAGAGGGTCTGCCCCCACCCCAGAGGGCGGATTTGAAGAATACTAAGTGCCTACTGTGTGCCCACTTCACAGAGGAGGCCAGGGTGGGGGCAGCCCAAAGTCTGGGGTGGGAGCCACACAGAACTGAAGGGCACCTGCTACAGGGACAACACCTGCAGCCGGCAGTCTGCTGCCCCCTCTGTGTTTTGCAGTTTTGACATGGAGTTTCAGAGAGAAGCTGGGCTTGCCTGCCGCAGCAGTAGGCCAGGTAAAGACTGGGACTCAGGGTTTCCTAGGCTACTTGCAGTAGCCCCTTCCCTGTGTGCATGCTCTGCTGTGTGTCTCCAGGCTGGCCCATTGCCCTCTCTGAGCCCCTCTCACCTGACAGCTGGTGTGGGAGGCTGTGGCCTTTGTTCTCTGAGCCAGGAAAGGCCTGTGATGTTTCCGATAAGCACGGCTCCTCCCAGCCTCCGCTCTGGCTGGCGCCCAGCTGGCTGCAGGTGACTGGCAGGGGCTTACCACGGCCCAGCCCAACTGGGTGTTGACACCTGGGAGGGTGGCTGTGGTGTCCCCAGGCTTTATGGCCAGGCTAGATTTACACTGAACATAAATAAGGGTGGGATCCCACTGCCCAGGGGATAGTCCCCTGCTTCAGGCTGGGGGCCCGGAGCTTCTCCCCAGCCTTCCCTTGGTCCTCAGCCCCTGTGGCAATGCTCCCTCAGATAAAAGACTACATCCCTGGCACCTTGCCAAGTCCCCTGGCCACTCGTGGCCCTAGGCCAAGGCTCTGCACACCCTCTGGACACCTGCTCATCTGGGCCTCTGGTCGCAAGGCGCTTCCTCATGCCGGTATTCTATTGTGTTTCTTGCTCTTTTGTAGTACAGAAAGGGCACACACTGGGTACTTAATAATGCTATTAGTCAGATGTGAGATGGCCTGCAGGGGGCCAGACGGCAGAGGTGTGGGCTTGGGGTCTAAGGTTGTTGTGTGTTCAGTGACACTCAGGGTCACCCAGCCTCCAGCCTCATCCTCCCAGAGTGCTGGGGTTATAGGTGCTACCCCTGAGCTACCTCCCCAGCCCTGGGAGTTAGGATACTTCTGCCCTTAGGCTCAAGCCTCTTTAGCTGAGAAGGCTTAGAGAGAGAACAGATCTCAGGGGGCTTGAGGGAGCCTGAGACTTGGGGCCAGCTGGGGGTGCCATTCCCACAGGGCTTCAGCCAGCAGGGGAAGGTGCTCCGCAGAAGGCACCTGCCCACTTCTTTTTCTGACTGGGGCAGGCTCCAGGGGCCACAGACACTGCTGCGCTTTGTGTCCCAGGATCTTTCTGTGGCCAGCATGGGGAAGGTGCTTTGTACTGTGAATTTCTGCAGAGTAATTATCTTACTGCATGGTCTGGCCCTGTTGCTGGGTATCCCAGGTCTGCCAAGCCTGGCCTGCTGCAGGCTGCTGTGGGTCAGAGAGTCCTAGGGACCAGGACCATGGGGTTCCTACTGCTGGGCCCAGGGTGTATCAGACCTGCTGCCTGGGAGGCCCCCAGAGAGCCCCTGGCTTCTCACCAGGTCCTGTCACCAGCTGCTCTTTGGTCTGGGCCAGGAAGAGGTCAGAACTACAGGGCCGTGGGGCAGAACCGGCACTGAAAGTCCTTCCGATTTGGGCTCTGAGGCCCAAGAATGGGAAGCATGCCCTCTGGTCATCACCTGCTTGGCACGGGGCCTCCTGGACAGGACTCAGCTACACATACCAGCCACAGTGGTCAGGGAGGTGGGCATAGGCAGGGCAAAGCAACACAAGTGTCAGGGCCGCAGTGGTGAGGACAGTGGGGAGAGGTAGCTGGACCACAGTCCTGCCTGGACTGCAGGTCTCTGCTCTGAGTGTCCACCTTGTGGCCATCTCTTGGCCCCTACTGACTGAAGGGGCCTGAGGACCTTTGGAGATGCGTGGCTCTAGCCCCAGAGCTTAGCCTCTGACCGCAGGAAGGGGGGACCTTGGTGCCTGCTGCTGTTCTGCTTTTGTCTCCCTCAAGTGGGGCACCTTTCACGCCGACTGTGCTTCAGCAGCCATGTCTCCTGCTGGACCTGGCCGTGCTGGGTGGCTGCTGTCAGACTTCCCTAGTCTGGCTGGATCTCCATGTCCCTGGGATTCCCGTGGTAGGCCTCAGCCTTGCCTTCGGGGAAGCCGAGTGGGCCTAGGGCCCCAGTAGGAGGAGAGGCAGCTGGCTTTCTCCCTGAAGTGTGAGCAGAGTGCACGGCCGGAGGACGCCCAGAAACCAGCCTGTGGTGGGCTGACCTTGGACTTGCACTTTCTGGTCCTACGACAGCATTGGCTGCTTTTGTCCCACCCAGAATTAGGCCCTGGGCCTGATTTAGGAATAGTTTGAATGAAGAGCTGGTAACATGGTACAGGGGCTCTATGTAGCTGCACAGACCACAACCTGTGATGGAGGAAGCATCCAGAGATGTGAGCCCAAGTCGGGGTCCTGGGGAGCTGTGTGTTGGTGGTAGAGCAGGTACGCCCCAGGCTGGTGACAGAGTGGCCTGGGTAAGGGGGCCAGGGAACCCCAGGGCCTGGAGGAGCCCACTCTCTGTTGAGTCTGATGTGCTACCAGAGTGAATCCAGAACAAAGCCTGGGTGTACTGTTCAGCATAGGGTGTTGGGCACCCTATGGACAGGCGTTTGGGTGCTGGAGGGAAGGCCCCCCAAGGCAGCGTCCTGAGTGCCTAGGTCTTCTGGACTCTGGTCCTGCACAGAGCTGAACCCCATGTGTGCACACGAGGAACTGAGAATGGTGCATGGTCAGGAACTCGGTTGTGCGCCAGGGACCGACCTGGCCTTAGAACCTGACCTCATGCTCTGAGGCGGACGCAGGGACCAACTTACAAGGTCTAGGCAACACTGCCCAGCTGAATGCTGACCTCAGGCCCTCCCTGCAGGTTTAGGGCTCCCCAAGCCCAGGGGTGGATGTGCCTCCACTGTAGTTGGGCTCCCAGCTGCTGCAATCAGAGCTCAGCAGGCCCCTGCTGGCCAGCCACTCCCAGGGTCTGTGAGCCTGGGAATCTGCATTTCCACAGCTCTGCCCTAAGCAGCTGATGGCAGATTTGGACACAGATGGTGCTAGTGTGGGTGGTGTGCGGTGGGGGGAGGGCAGGGTTCGATCTGTGGCTGGTGGGGGAGTCCCATGGGAGGGAGACCCCAACCATGCCTGCCCTCGGGAGCCCCTGTGGGATCTCACCCATAATCTGAGCCTGGCTTTCGGAGAGGCCATACTTAGCACCCCCAGGATTGTGTGTGTCCCTTCTGGAAGGGAGCTGTCTTCTCCAGTGTGACCTTGGATCCCCAGTGGTGGGTGCCTTGGGGTTGCACACTGCCACAAAAAGTGGCCAGGGTCCAGGGGTCAAGGTGGGGGTTCTGTGCTGGCTCCTGTGGATGCCAAGTATGGGGAAAGAGGGAGTGTTCTCTGGGCCTCTTGGGGCCTGCCAGGGCCTGGTCACCAGAAGGATGTGGCATCCGGGGAGGGCACTCTAGATGTGGGCATCCTGGACGACAGCCTGCCCCTACAGTCCATGCTGTGCCTCCCAGCCAAGCCGGCTCCCTGGGCCCTGGGCCAAAGGTCCCTCTGTACAGATAGACACAGCTTCTGTTCTCCACAGTTCAGGGCACTGGAGGTGGGCACAGCCCCTAGTACCTCTTCTGTTTCCCCAGAGCCTGTCCACACAGCCTGTGGTTGGTTGGCCCCCTTATCATGTAGCTGTTCTGAGCCAGCCATCGGAAGGGAGCACAAACTGGCATTTGCTGAGCATAAGAATTCAATTAATTCCAGAAGGCAGATTAAATATAAGTGAGTTTTAATAATTTGCTGTAAAGTCGAAGGATTACTGTGGGCATGAGGAGGGAAGCTGCACATGAGTGCGTGAACAGCTTGGCACCTTCTTCAGGATGCTAGCCTGGACCCTTCCTGCAGGGTGGGCCCAGTCTCAGCATCCTGTGTCCCAAAGGGTGGCACCTGGGTCCCAAGCAGGAGCTGTGGGTCCAGATCCAGGCCTGTCTGGCCTGGTGCCCTAGCACCAGTGGCCACAGCCACACACTGGGGGTTGAGCTGCCATCCACCACCTTGCTCCCCTGGCCCACTGCTCACAGGCTCACCTTTCTCCTTTCCCACAGCTGGTGGTCCCAGGTCTGGGCCCCCAGGCAGTTTTGTTGTAATTTGTGTTTTGAGACAGGGCAGGCTGGCCTTGAGCTCACTATGAAGCCCAGGCTGGACCCAACTCAGGATGATTCTTCTGCCTCAGCCTCCTGCCTAGTCTTGGGATTCCTGAGCTTAGCAATGGGCTCAGCACTGTTCACATTCCAAGGCTCTTGGCCCTCATGGTCCCCAACACAGACACACATGCACACACACAGTCACATAGGCAAAGTCACACAGCAAGCCAGCAGCTAGACACCTGCCCAGGCCCCCTCTCCCACCCGCCTCCAAGAGCCTTCCATCCTCATGCCTGCCTTTTGTCTTTCTCCGCAGCAGAAGCACACAAACACAAAGGTGATGTGGGGGGGAGCCACCCTCTTGGGGTACCACCAGGAATGGGGCCTGACCCAGAAAAGGCACTTGGTAACAGGCCGTCTGGAGCTGCCTCGGTGGCCTCTGCTGGGGAGGGGAGCCAAGAGGGAGGCAGCGCTTTTATGGGGAGACAGTGATGGTCCAGCGAGTACAAAACGCTGTTTCAAAGCCAGCGTTCGTCACCACCACTTCCCACTGTGATCTCCATAGATTTCTTTGTCTCCTTCAATTGGCCCTAATTATGGAGCTGGAGGCTGCCTGATCAGTTTCATTCTTGTCATGAAATCCTGAGGGCACACATGGGGGCAGGGACATGGCTCGCCAGCTGCACGCCTGCAGACTGGCCTTGGGTCTTTGTGTGTGTGTGTGTGTGTGTGTGTGTGTGTGTGTGCGTGCTCGTGCGCCTGGGGACCTGCACTGTCCTCTCAGCCTGTCCCCCAGGTGTCTGGCTGGCCGGGCAGGGGATCCCGTGGGCCTCCCAGCTGAGAACTGGCTAGCGGGGCTGTGCATATGGCGGGCAGGCTGGGCTGCTGGCCGCACCAGGGAACACCTGCAAGGATGAAAGCCACAGCCAAACGCGCGCGGCACACCCTGCCTCCCCCACGCTGCCTCTAATGCCCTAATTATGCCGTGTTTGTTTCAGTAATTTACACTCTCCGGGTACTGATCCATCAATAATGAATGCATTACCTGTCTCTGAGAAGCTTTGGGAGTGCTGGGATGCTGCTTTGAGGGGGCCAGGAGGCAGAGGGTGGGGGCGCTCTCGCCGCAGCCTCTCTCCCAGGGCTTTGCTTTCTCAGATGGCAGCATGTTTGGCAAAAGCTGGCTGAGGCTGGTACGTGGTACTGCTTTTCCACACCCCCTCTGCTTTATGCCTTTTTAATATTTAAAGCTGTCATTGGGCTGAATAATAAAATTCTTTTGGTAGGGAGTATCAGGAATCGAACCCAGGACCTCACACTTGCCAAGCAGGTGCAGCACCAAATTCCCGGCTCCTACAATTCTTTCAAATTAAATTTTATCACCTAATCTTGCACTGTGGTTTCTCTCTGATTGCAAAAGTTAGAGGGGACCGTGTTGGTGGGGTGGGGTGCTTGCCATGGGGCGGGGGTATTCTACTGGGGTTGGCAGGGGTCCAGTGATGTGGTTACCATGACCAGATGCAGCAGGCATCTCTGGTGGCATGACCCAGGCTCCTGCCATTGGCCAAGCAGGAAGAAGAGTTGTGAGCTGTTTTAAAAGGCAAAAGAGAAAGGGTGTGATTTCTGCTGGGCCTGCCCGGCTGCCCCTCCAATTGTGGGCTGGGAGCCAGGTGTGTTTGAGTTCTGGGTGGGATTTAAGTGGCCTGGAGTCCCCAAGGCTACAGATACCAAGGCAGATCTGGGTATGGGTCTGTACAACTGTCCCCTCCTGGCTCATTTTGGTGGCCGCCCCTGTGGCCACCCAAGGGCCCAGATGAAGCCTGAGGTGTAGAAGCCTGAGAGACACCATCACAGAGCCCAGGAAGCGTGGGTGTCCATGGCGCTGGTGCCTGCTGTTCTGCTGCCTTTGCTGACTGTCTTCTCCTGGAACAGAAGGAGCCTGGTCCCTCGTGCCCCAGTCTGAATCTGCTGCCTATGTGCCTGAACTCAGAGCCATGCCTCTTGGGCTCCTTGCCTCCCTCTGGTGCCTGCCTGCTAGCTGTATGGTGCTGGACAAGTGGCTTCACCTCTGTGCCTCAGTCCCTCGCTTGTGGCAGGAGGGTGAATTGGGGTTTGCAAGGACTAAACAAGCAGCAGGGGATGACCCTGCCTGGAGTGAGTTTCCCATCATCACTTGTGGGCTGAGGCACCAGTGTCCCATTTCACTGATGGGAACATAGAGGTTTGCCAGGCTGGCAGTGATTGCAGTCAGAAATCTGAGGAAGGCTGGGACAGGGCAGCAGGGCTGACTGTGCTAGGAGCCCACAAATGGGGTACAGATCCCTGTCAGAGGAGGACACCTGTCATTCTGGACTAGGGCGCATCCTGCTCAGGGCAACTCCTCTGGGCAAAGCATATTTGCATTGACCCTACTTCCAAAATGCCACGTTCACAGGCCCCTGGGTCAGGGCATCAGTGTGTGCAACTGGGGGACATATTTACCCCTCAGCCACATCATGTGGCCTCCAGCCTTGAGCAGCAAGGTGTAGTACAGGGGAGGTACCCCATGGGGATAGGGGCTCAGCCCCAGGCACTAGCTTGAGGGTCCTCAGTCCACCCTGGCTGTCCTGCTGTCACATGCAAGGGCTTGCAGGGTGGATCTCCGCCTCCTGGGAGCTGGGCCACACCAGCTGTCCCACTGCCAGACTTTGTGGCCAACCGTGCAGCTGTTCCTAAAGCTACCACACCCCTCCTGCACACACGTCTGCCCAGGCTTTGCATATGGAAAGCCCCCTCTCCCTCCACCCTGTCCTTGCACCTGCACACCAGGGGACCCAGCCCATCATCCCGGGTGAGTTCAGAGCAGTGTGCAGTAGCCCACTTCTTATTTAAATAATTCCAGTAAGCATTTAGCGAGGCATGAGCTTCCACTGTTGCTGGAGGCCTTAGTGTCACTGTGTTGTTGTTTTTTTAACTCAGTACAGAGTGAGTGCCTGCAGGCCCCATGAGGCCTCAGTGTGTGTGTGTGTGTGTGTGTGTGTGTGTGTGTCCATGTGCCCCACACCTGGAGAGGCAGAGGCAGAGGCAGGGCAGCCTTGGCCCCAGGCAGGTAACATGCACACTGAGGTATGCTGATGGCACCCCCAGCCCAGCAGTGTCTGGAGGGCCTGGCTACAGAAATGAAAAAAATAAATTAAAAAGAAGAGAGCAGACGGGAGAAATAAAGGGGGGAAATGGTGATGTGGGGCCCCGATTGCTAGCAGATGGTGCTGGTATTAGGAAAATGAAAATACATGCGGTAAATTTGCTATTTGCCAGTGTTAATTTCTTATCCCAAGGTAAAACCTTCCCCCTGGCCCTAGCCACGCCATCTGCATGTTCATAAAATACATTAAAGCAGAATTGATCGAGTTGTGCCCACATGCATGTGGGGCTCTGGGTGGTTGGGCGGTGGGGGCACACACCTACTGGGGACCTGGAGATGCACCGGTGGCTTTGTATCTACATCTAGGGTCACCCAGGTACACACCTGGCCTCGCTGGGGCCTTTCTGCTCCTGCCCCTTGCTGGTTTGGAAGAGGCTGTACTGGAGAGGTTAGGACTGTTCCCAGGGAGAGCAGGGGGCCGGTGTCGGTAAGAATAGGCATATTTAGCCATGGTGCTGCCTGGAATTCTGCAGGGCTTCCAGTCAGTGAAGGACCCCAGGCTGCCTTGTATTTTGCTCAGTGCCTGCTAGGACTAGACAGGGTCTCTCCAGGGTACTTGTAGGTGTGCCTGGTGCCTTCTCCTGTGTGCTCTGGGTGCCCTGGGGACCGGCACCCCTGATGAGGCTGCTCTGCTGCTCATTACCAGTGTGGGACAACACTATGGCTGTCGGGAGCCCCCACACCTGGCCACTTACCGACGCATCTGTAATGTGGATGACACACCAGCCCCGCCAGCCTGCCGGGCAGGCCATTAGAGGCCTCTCCTCCGCTGTGGCCAGGACCTTCGTTATTCCTCAGGATTAATAGGCCCTGTCTGTGCCCTTTGCTGGGACCGCAGGAGCATTCAGTATTTCCCCACTTCACAGGCTGCATAAATCTCCCAGTGGCCGGGGCAGGTGGGTTATTAAGGGAGCCCTTTCTGGAGGAGGGGGTTGTCCAGCCTCCAGGTGTCTGCCACTGCCCCACAACGGGGTGCCCGGGCTCTGCAGGGTGCGAGTCAGCAGAAGGCAGGAGGGGCCAGCGCTCCCAGAAGCCCTCCTCCTGTTATCAGGCACCTGCCTCACCCTCTGGGGTCCCTGTCTTTCTTACGCTACAGGCCTCACCCACAGCCACTTCCTACCAAAGCAGCGCTAGTAGGCACTGAGCTCCAGATTTCTCACTTCAGGCCTGGGAGACCCCGGGTGCCATTTCAGCATCTGCTGGGGTGGGGTTCAGGGGCTGTGGAAAGTAAATAGTCATAGGACCAGAGCTTGGGCTGCTGGCTGGGCGGGGCCAGTGGATGGGCAGGGCCGGGCCGGGGGCGGGGCAGGTGGGCGGGGCCAGGCGGGTGGATAGGCCTGGGAGGCTCTGGAAGCACTCCAGAGGAACCGAGGGTTGCACCTGGTGTGTAGTTTCCCTGGCATCTCCGGAATTTGCCTCGCATTTGCCAGTTCTCCAAGGAATAACATTTATGGAGTATGGCATGTGCGCCTGTGAACGAGTGCGACACCCAGCATGTGAATGTGACAGAGTGTGCACATGGGAAGCCAGGAGTGTGCATGTGTGCAAATGTGTGTGCGTGTGAGACGTGTGAGTGTGGATGTGCATGGGGCTGGGCGTGTGGTGTCAGGAGCTCGGGGTAGATGCAGTCTGCTCACCCAGCCCCACCTGCCCCTCACAGCTCTGTCTGCTCCTGGACCTGTGTTCCAGCCCTAAAGGGGATCCTGATGTCCCAAAGGTGGCAGGTGGGCCAAGGAGGCAATTGAGAGAGCCCTGCCTGCTGCTGATGTTCTGGGAGGGGCCAGAAGGCTGTACCTCCTGGGACAGACCCTCCTGGCAGTTGGGGGCTCTGTGCCCCCTGGGCCATCACTCTTCTGCCCACCCCAAGGAACCTGGGTTGAAAGTGAGTGCTGACACTAGAGTCAGACATTGGGGTGTCAGACTTGGGGGTGCTCTTGCAACATAGTACAGCCCTGGAAGGTGCCAGGGAGGCATTGCTGACATACCTGACAAAACCCCGCTCTCCTGGAGCGACCCCTCTGGGCGGCACTGCCCACATGGGCAGCCAGTGGCTAATGGGGCTGGCCAGCACTCAGTGTAGTTAGAGGGCCACAGAGCTGACGCATCCTGCCCTGTACCCGAGGACAGTTCGGCCATGGGCCGCCAAGGTCAGTAGGTGTCCCGCAATCTTGGTTCTCTGGCCCCGCCTGCATCCCAGGCCCCTCTGTGTGCCTGGAGGCTGGCTGGCACTTCCGGGGGTGGGGAGGCAGGGACAGTTTTGATTGGACCCCTGGCTGCATAAGCGTTTGTGATCCAAAAATATTCCAGAGGACACAGCTGCTGTGGGGACCTTCTCTCTTCCCTTTCTCTCCTTTTTCTTTGTGGTGCTGGGGATGGAACGTAAAGGCCTTGTGCATGCTAAGTGAGCAGTGGCCCACTGGGCTGCACCCCAATCCTGGCAGGGACCTTCTGCTGTATGGCTTTGGATGCTTACTTTCTGCCTGGAGGGTGACATTTATGGGGCTTCCCTGTAGAAGGACAGCACCTCTCCATCCTACCAGCACGGGCAGGGGCATCCAGGCCTGGGCCAAGGTGGCCTCGCACCCCCCCCAGGTGTTGGAAGTGGGCCTGCCCTCTGAAAGTGCCCCCTTTGCCAGAAGGTGAGGAGGCCAGCTCTGAAAGGGCTCCCGACACCCTGGACATAGTGCAGCACTAGAAGGTGATGCTGCGTCTCTCTGCCTAGGTCTCCCTCCCTGTGCTCAGCCAGCCTGGGGAGTCACTGTATGGTATCAGGGAGTTGGTGTGTGTCACCCCACAATGAGAGAAGGAAGCAGGTATCATTATCTCTAGTTCCTTTGTTTTGAAACAGCCCTGAGACCACAGCTACCTGCCAAGTCACATAGCTGTTTGGTCCATTGGGCAGCTGGGAGTCAGTCACCCTGCGTGTCCTGGTCTAGTGGGTGGGTCACAGTGGGGTGGCTGCTGTCATGGCCTGAACAAACCTGTTCTCACTGTGGGCAGCTAGCTGGAGGGACAGGCTCTGGGCCGGAAACACCCACGCCACCCTCAGTGGATATGTGCCTGGCCTGGCTGGGTCCACCATGAGCTCTGGTTCAGCACCAGTCTTCCATGGGTTCAGTTTCTGAATCTGTAAAATGGATGACTAGGGTTTGTGATGAGGTTGAAGGCAAGAAACGCCCAGCAGTGCACAGGCCTGGTCTGGCTCACTTGAGCTAGAGCAAGGTCTCTAGTGTCTTGGGCACCCTCCTGAGGAACCCAGCCAGTCTGAGATGCTGGCTGTCCAGCCAGAGCAGGCCAGCTTGAGATGCTGCCGTCTTGCCACAGACATGAGGCCAGCTGCCTTGGTTTCCCCTCTCAAGGCCCTGATGTCATCACTCAGGTCAGCCCAAAGGATGACTGCCCTCCCCTTCCCCTCCTTCCACTCCCCCAGGCCCTGCCCTGTGCCAGCGCCAGCCTGTGTGAATGTCTAATCTCCAATTTTATTCGCTGGACTGCAGCCCATTTGCATAATCCACATAGTCACCCTGGTTTTAATTGCCCACAACTCTGCAGAAAGATCATGTGGTTAAGTGGTAAATCATAATTAGATAAATAATTGGTTTGGCCACAGCAAGCTGCTTTTGTCACACCTGCCATCTGCTGGACCCAGCTTTTCTTCTGGCCAGAACAATGTGGTTCTGATGAGAGTGCACGCTGCTTCCCTGAGGGGCGGGGGCCAAGTATGGGGCTCGGAAGCAGAGCCTGGAACATTGCCCGGTTGCTGGGGTCTTTCCAAGCAGCAGCACCCCACTCCACAGCTCCCCACCCAGCGGCTGGTGCATCTGAGTGGCACATCTGACTTCTCTGTGCAGGTGGTGGCCCAGGCAGAGGAGGAGTGGGAGCGGAAGCAGGAGTGGGAGCAGGGCGGGGAGGGGCGGCCTGGGATCCAGGCGCCTGTTCCTAGCTGGTTCTAGGGCTGGCAGGCCAGACCAGAGGCGGCAGTGCGCCTGGCCTGCTCCCTGGGGGCCGGCGGCCGTGGGCAAGGCTGGGAGCCACAGACCTCCCTGCCCATGCGGTTAGCTTTTCCATCTGCTCCTGCTGAAGGGCCCTTTCTTCTCCACACTGCAGGCCCATCTGTGAATCCAGGAGGCTGCCGGGAGCTGTGGCTCTGACTGCCCGGTGGCCTGGCCCAGCCTTCCTGGGGCTGCCTGCACCCTGATGTGCCCATCTACCAGGGCCTTCCCAGTTGTCCTCACACCCATGTCTATCTACTCAGCTTCTCCTGCCATGCTGCAGCAGCTCCAGACTCCGCCCTGTGGGTCAGGCCCTTGCAGAGAGACTTGAGCCAGTTTCTCCATCCTCAGAGCCTATCTTTTCCCATCATTGTCTCCATGTGTGGGCTTGTCAGGAAGACCAAAGGACAGCGGGTGGGACTCATGGGCCTGTGGAGGCTCCACTCACTGGTAGCTGGGATGCACTGAGGGTACTGTGGAAGGCCCAGCAAGGCGCCTCGGAAAGAGTCGGTGGGGAGGAGGCTCAGGCTCATGATTCAGCACCCCACTTTCTGCTGAGCACAGACAGGCAGAAGCTCTGCACCCCAGCTGCTCCCTCCCCACATGTGCCCTAGAGGCCTTCCTGGATGTTGCCTGCTGCCCTGTGGGCCTTCGAGCATCTGCACCCCTGGTCCTTTCTCTCGGACTCCAGGTTTGCTTGTGAAGCTCAGCAGAAGGCAGCTGAGAGTTGCTGGTGCCCTGGGCTGGGCCCCCCCCACCCCCCCTTGGCTGGCTCGGTCTGACTAAGCAGAAGTGCTTGGTGTTTGGTGCCTGTAATGAGCCTCTGGGACCCACCAGGGGCTGGGGCTCTGGGGTGGTAGGTGTCTACTCTTTTCCCATTCATCATCTATCCACCCACTCAACCGTCCAACTCCCTTCTTTCTGCATTCCTTCCATCCATCACCCTTTTTCCCTTCCTTTCTCTTAGCCACTATCCCCTTCCTTACATGGATGAAGATACCCACCCCTTCATCCATCATTTGTCCTTCCACCACCCACCCATCCATTCATCACCCATCCATCCATTCACCATCCATCCATCCATCCATCCATCCATCCATCCTCATCTTCCCTCCATCCATCCTCTATCCATCCAGCTATTCATCCATCATCTGTCTTTCCATCCACCTGCCCATCCATCACTTATCCATCCATGCATCTATCCATTCTCCATTGTCCATCCATCCATCCATCCATCCATTGTCCCTCCGTTCATCCATCCACATCTATCTGTAACTCCTGTGCTCTAGCTAAAGGCAAGCCTCTTGCTCTGTAGAACTTGGCTTCGTCTCCCTGTGGGAAGGGCGCATCTGAGTGGTAGTCCAGAGGGGAGGGGACCTGGCCAACCTGGTGCAGAGCCTGGTGCCTAACTTAGGAAGTGAGGCCTCAGAAAGTTCCTGGTGAGGAGCATTCCAGGGCATCAGTAACGTCCCTGTGCTTCCTCTTTGGGAGACACCACAGTGGCATCCGACCGACTGCACGCAGTCCCACTTCCTGAGTGCCCTGGTTCTAGTTATCCTGCCTTGTTTTCTCCCTAAGGTCCCATTCACCCTCTTGACCAGACCCTTTGCACCTCAGCCCAGAGAATGCGGTGTTTTTTTGATGCTAGTGTTGTGCAGTCTGACCCGGTATCCTTGGTTGTGCATGGTTGTTCAAATTTGATTTTTATAGTTAAGCATTAAGATTAAAGTGCCTCATTCTCCTGGCCACATGGCAGGCACGTGGCGTGTGGTTCCAGGGCCCGTGGGGACTTTATCTTTGCGGTGGGTGTAGATGGAGAACAGCCCATTGCTGTGGGGAGTGCTACCATGCATAGGCAGAGGGGAGTTTACTTCCCAGCTGAGAACCCTGCGCGAACAAAGTGGGGCTGCCCTCAGCTATCATTGGTCCTATACAGGTATTTCTGGGCTTTCCTGATAGGGACCACAGGGTCTGAGCTGGACTCAGAGTTAAATTTTCACCTTGTCTGTGAATGGTATTGATGCCTAAAGTCCCAGCACTTAAGAGGTTGAGGCAGGAGGATCACCATGAGTTCAAGGCCAACCTGGGCCACAGTGAGCTCCTGGCCAGTCTGCACTACTACATATGAAGACCTTGCCTTAAACAAAAGAAAACAGTGTGTAGGGTGAAGCTTCTGTCTGTCTCACTTCCCCAGCCCAAGTTTCTTCACTTCTTCAAAGAGGTTGAGAATGATGGCACACAAGGTTCTGGTCCTCGTGGTCTGTCTCTGGTCACAGAGTCCTGACTGGCCTGTCCATGGGCACTAGCTATCCAGGGTACCCCCTCCCTAGGGGTTACCTCTGCACTCCTATCGGTCCCTCAGCAGTGCACCTGGAGGTTCTCTCAGGCCCTTGGTGCACAGCAGGGGTGTAGCCATGTTGCAGATCTGAGTGGGGATGGCTGCCTCCTGGCAGGCCTGCAGGCCATCTCCGAGTGTCCCAGCCGAGGGATTAAAGTGTCCCATCCAGGGAGTGTCATAAGTGCAGGCTCCTGGCTTAGCTGGTGGCTTCAAGGCCTGGAGATTGCTCACCCTTGCAGTCCCTGGATGAGTGCCCAGGTCCTCATTTGCCAGGTAGGGTCAGTAAAAAGCCCATGGGCTCTCACAGGGGTCTGGCCACCCTAGGGTTTACAGTGCCTCTGCACTCTTTCTTCTTCCTCCCCTTAATTATTTTTCCTGATTGTTGTGAATTAAATCTCCCAGTACCTGCAGGAGACATCTCTGGGTAAGGCCTGCTCACATCTCCAGGCCCAATAGAAGTTGTTAAATGAATACTACTGCCCTACACAGGGACCCTGGTTCTCCCCGAATAGAATTCCTTTCCAGTTATCAGGCGCTTCCAGGAGAAACCATAAAAATAATAAACATGTCTCCATATCAGAGGTTTGCAATGCTGTCATGAATTCTTTTGGGGAGGCAAGAAAGAATAATTTGAAATTATTATTATTATTATTTTGTGTGTGTGTGTGTGTGTAACTGAGAATTGAACTCAGGCCCTTGTGCTTGCCAGGCAAGCGCTTGTTCTACTGAGCTATCTCCCCGGCCCCCTGAAATTAATTCTTAAAAGAGTATCACACGGGGCCACAGACATAGCTCAGTGGTCTGAGTGCCTGTCTAGGCAAGTACAAGGACCCAGGTTTAATCCCTGGTACCACATGTCGTGCTAGCTTGCTGTGGGTGCACTGCACTGGCTGCTGAGACCGGGCACATGCCTGTAATCCCAGAGCTAGGGAGGTGGAAAACAGAAAGATCACAAGCCTGAGCTGTATAATGAGACCCTGTACCAAAGACATGTCAGGCGACAGCGCAAGTTGGTGTCATTTACCCTGGGGCACCCAGGAGAGGTGGAATCTGCTAGCCAAAGAGGGTGCGGGAGGCACAGGGAGCCCAGCACTGTGACTCTGCCAGGCCATTCTCGATGTTGGACCCTGTGAATCCTGGGTCAGAGTGCAGAATCAGCCAGAGACCTGGCTTCCTATCCTCAGTCTGTCCTGTTCCAGGGGCCACCAGCTTGTTTGCTTTTCTCACTGCCAATGGAGGCTATGGTAGAGCCTCATCATCTCCTATCTGTGACATTCGAGCCTGTCACCTGGGACAGCTGACGCAGTCACCTGGCTGTAGACAAGCTGTGTGACTAGGCAGAAAGAGTGCCCTCTTTGGCTCTTCTGCCCTCTTGGCCCTTCCGCCATCTTGGCCCCAAGTCTGGCTGGCTGCCCCCTGCTCTCTGGCTCCTGCAAGAGGCCTCAGGGGTTTGCAGCGTGAGAACATCAGGCCTGGGGTCTTTTCTTAGCTCTGCTGGTGTGAATGGAGCGCTCAGAGCAGCGTGGGGACTTCCCAAGGTTAGGGAGCAGCTTGCTGGCAGTGCCGGGAATAGAACTCCACGCGGGGCTGTGCTCCTCGGGTCTCAGATTGCTAGACAGGCAGGTCTGTGCCTGGAGCGGAGGAGGGAGGGGGTGCGGGCTCCCGATGTGGGCCAAGGGGAGGGGCTGGGAGCTGTCATCGCCTGACAGCGCAGGTCAGGCCCAGGGCGTCCTCCAGGGCCACTGTCACTCCCGGGAGAGGAGAATGTCTTGAACCGCAGGCGAGAAGCAGGCGACAGCTGAGCCGGAGCTATAAAGGCCGTTGTTGCTCGCGTGCCTGTGTGCACAGTTGGGGGCATCTGAGAGCCGCTGGAAAACACCGAGGCCAGCGTTTGTTTTCCTCATGGCTCAGCAAAGCCTGCACTGAAGCTCAATTCCAGCTAGGGACTTGGGGGCATGGGGCTGGGAGACGGCATTGCCGCGGGACACCTAGAGGGGGCGCTGTATCCAGCCTTGGCTGCGCCAAGGTCCTCTGCCTCCCGAAGGGCCGGGGCTGGCAGCCGAGGAGTTAAGACCTTGGAGGACCGTTTCCTCCGCGCTGGAGTGGGCTCCTTGGGCGGGTGCCGGTGACCCAGCTGGGAAGGCTTCCTGGGAGAGGCCGGCATCCCTTATCTGGGCTTGCCGAGGAGGGGACAAAGGACGTGGGGCTCCCGGAAGGCGCAGATGGGAGCCACAGTCAGAGAGGCACAGGGCTCCCGCAGAATGAGCCCGGCTAGCCAAGGGAGAGGAAGAGGAGGCTGCCCTGGGAAGTTCGGTGGTGCGGTCTCAGAACCTTCTGTCTCAGCCTCTAGAGTGCTAAGATTGCAGGCTCGCACCCTCACACCATTACACCCAGCACAACTTTCAAATCTGATTCTTCACCCTCTGATTGTTTCATCTTGCAAGAGCAGATTATAAAGAGGTAAGTAGAGCTAAGAGTGGTGGCACACACGTGTGATTCCAGCCCTCTGGGAGGCTGAAGCAAGGGGATCTCAATTTTGAGACCAGCCTGGGCAGTGTAGAGACTTGGTCCCGCATTTTTAAATTTTTGGAGAATAATTTAAAATGGTGCTGGGGATATAGCTCAGAATGGAGGCCCTGGGTTCAATTCTTAGCTGTAGGGAAAAATGTGTATAAATGAGCAAGCTAGAGGCTGCAACTGCTGCTCCCAGCCAGCAGTTTGCAGCTGGAGGTGGCTGTGACCTGGTGTCCCTCCACCAGCACCTGGACTGCGGTCCTGTTGTGCACGAGGCTCATCAATCTGCAAACAAGAAAGGCAGCTGGACCTTGACTGTCCAGGTGACACTCAAGATTTAATCAACACATTTGTCAGAATCAGGGAGGGGACGAGAGGAGAAAGCAGATGTGCCGGAGGGCTCAGGGTTCCGACCCTTGCCCCGAGTGTAGACCACGGCCATGGCACTGGGCCCTTTCATTGCACCTCACAGCGGGGATTAGAGCTCCACTCAGTGCATTGTCAAGAGGTCCTCACCATCGCAGGTGTCACTGATGTGGATGTGGTCCTGACATCTGTGCCCCTAAAGGGACCAGCTGGGGGACAGGGCAGGGTCTGAGTGTGCAGTCACAAGCCTCCTGCTCGGTTGGGTTTATCTTGTACTGGGCCAAGGCTTGCCTTTATGCAAAGAGAACCAGGGTGCAGGGATCCAAGTGTAAATTTCTTAGGCTCCCTGAGGTGGTATGGTGCTGAGGGAGACATGGCATACAACAGCTAGTCTCCTGTGCATCACAGATGCCTCTGTCCTCCAGCCCTGTTCCATCCCAACTGGACCTCTGGGCTGGGGGCCTGTCCAAGGAACCCTCACTGGCAGGGATAGCTGGGCCCTCTGCCACCGAGGGACTCTAGGGAGAACCACCCAGTTTTAGGAGGCAGAGATGTCCCTGGGGTCCTAGCTGTGCCCCCTGCTGGGGCTGTCCTTGCTCCCTAGAAAGGTTCACTGGCCCCACCAACGTCTGGCACTAGGGGTATATGGAGACTGCCAGCAGGCCTGGCCATCCTGTGACCCTCCAGGTCTGCCTAGGGTTGCAGCTATCTGCTCTCCAGCTGGGTGGCCAGGTGACAGGGCTGCCTTAGTCAGCATGGAGACAGGTGTGTCCCTTCCAGTGTCAAGACCTCATCTGCTCTGAGCCACCACCGGGTGGCAGCAAGCCCTGCCCTTCGTCTGGAGCCAAGATCAGAAAGAAGAACACTTGAGAGCTCTGGGTCCAGGGTGGGAGGGAGGGGACACAGTGACCACCAGCTGGAGGGCCCAGCGAGACTTCCCCAGGTTCACTCCTGTTGGTCCCTGTGGCAGAGATGTCACTTGGAAGCCAAGCGGCCTTATGTGGGACCGCTTCCCTGTGACCCTGAGCCCACCCTGCCTGAGGTGACAGGGAATCTCCAGGGTACACTCCTGTTGGGGTGTCCAACAGGGCTCTCTGGAAACCACCGGCCCTGCACAGCGTCCACTTTCAGACAGAGGCTCTGAAATTGAAGAGCAATTCTGCAGGCACAAGGGGGCGCTGCTCTGTAGTATTGTCTCAGTACACACCCAGGATCATTCAGCTGCCTTGCCTCTACCCAGCACGTCCCTGTGGCTCCAGGGAGCCCAACCCTGAGTGCAGTCATTCTATGTGCTCATGTCTCCCTGCTCTCCCTGTCCTGGACATTCCACACTGATGGCACCATGCCACGTGCAACCTGTATGTCTGACTTTTGTCACTGAGCACCATGGTTTCAAGGTTCTTCCACATTGCAGCATGTGTTCCTGCCTCCTTTCTTTTTAGGGCAGAATACTGTTCCACCATTGTGCCTCGAATCATTCCAGGCAGGACACACTGAAGTGTTCTTACTCCTTGACAATTAGGACTTTTATGTTGTTGTTTAGAAACAGGATAGTTCAGGCTCACTAGGGAGCCCAGGCTGGCCTTGAATTCATGGTCATCCTCCTGCCTCGGCCTCCCGAGTGTTGGGAATACAGGGTTGCACCCCAAATGTGCCTCCCCGGGTGAGGAGTAATGCAGTGAGCATTCATCCGCATGAAGTTCTGTGGATGTGTTTTTTTCACAGGAAAGCTTGCGTCTGGCCCTTGTTGCCACCTGTGTCTGAAGTGTCTGTTACACGAAGGACACAGATTATCACCTCTCCACCTGTGCACAGGGGAAATGGGTGATTTCTGAAGACCCACACCTGAGGACATTGTGAGTGGGTAATGCCAGCATGTTTTGGTTTTTGTTTTTTTTTCCTGTATTTTAGGGAAGGGTCTAGAGGGTGTTCAGGGTCTCACTACTAGATTGGACTCATAGTGATTCCCCTGTTTACAGCCTCCCAAGAGCTGGGATTACAGGCATGTGCCACCATGTTCAGTCTCATTTGTTGTGTCAGCATGCCCTGGCAGCACAGCAGGCCTGGGGATGAGAAACAACACCCCCCACAACCCCACTCCTGTCCCTGTGCCTGCTTATAGGTGCTTGAATCCTTTGAGCTATTTGGCTGGCCCAATGCCAACATTTTCATCACAGACTCCTGGATGGGCTGGTGCCCTTTCAGGGCCCACGCCTCCCTGCTGTCACTGGAGGTGTCCAGGACTTGAGCCCACCGGCTCTGTGCCCTGCCAAGCTGTCGCATGTCTTCTGGAGGTGGGGAAGAGAAGGAATTCACACTGCCTGGGACATCCACAGCCTCTGTCTGTCTGGCTCAGAAAAGTGCTTGCTCTTGAAAACTTTCTCTTAGCTGGGTGTGGTGACACATCCTTGTCATCCCAGCACTCAGGAGACTGAGGCAGAAGGATCACTACTAGTTTGAGACCATCCTGGACTACAAAGTGAGCTCAAGGTCAGCCGGAACTTCATAGGGAGACCTTGTCTCAAAAAGACAAAAAAAGACCCTACAAACCCACTTTAAAAAAGAAAAAAAGCTGTACGCGTTTCTTCCTCACACCAAAATGAAGTCATTTGTGGTGCTCTTGGGGTATACTTTATTGCCTTGTCTGGTCCCCCGCAGATGGGTGGTGGTGGCCAGAGAACTATCTGGCTGTAGCAAGGTTGAGCAGCCAAGTTGGTTAGAACATGACCTGGTGGTGGTGCCTGGCTATTGAGTGCTAGGCCCAGGATCTGTGCCCATCCCTGCAGAAACACAGGGTGATCTTGGAATCCCCAGAACTGGCTGGGACTCTCAGAAGGTGGGTTTGCCAGAGAAAGCTCTCTGGGGATATGGACACCAGACTGTTTTGGGATGGTGCGAGAGGGACAGTGAGAGGCCTCAAACACCCAGCTAGGCCATGGCAGCCCTGGAGCCCCATGAATGGGGCTCTGAAGCATCTTTCTGCAGGGCCAGATGTAGTCACACACAGAATGCCAGGGAGGGCGCCCATCCTTGTTCAGTTGGAGTCAGAGTGCAGGCTGAAGTCACATTCCTACCCACAGAGTCTCTGGCTGGCAGCCTGGGCCCTCCCCACCCGACAGCTTTTCCCCCCTGCGCCCTTGAAGCCAGGGAGGTCTGCTGGGTGCAGCCTCCCTGAGGGCTGGCCAGGTAGACAGCCCAGGGTTGAGGTTTCTGAGTGCACTGCGGTTTTGTAAAAGCCTGCTAAAATAAGACCACTCGGGGACGCGTTCCCTCCCGGCTTTCCGTCACAAATGTTGACAGTAGAGAAATGTGGCCAGGTTTCTGTAAAATATGAAAAATGGGAAGTAGGCATGTGAGGAAATGTAGGCCTGGCACCGCACCCCTGCGTCGGGGCTTCACCAGAGACGTTCTGGGCACTGAGCCAGTCAGTGGGGCCCTCTGGCCTCCCACCAAGGCCAGGCAAATGTCCAGGGTCACCTTCCCACAGCCTGGGCTTGAAGGGGGCAGCAGGTCTATTCCAGAGGGCAGGTGGAGACACCTAGTGCCTGGAGCAGCCCATAGGCCCAAGGGGCCAGGCCCTGACCGAAAGGTGAGCAAGCACACAGGCTCTTCTCCAGACCTGGGAGACCCAGGGGTACGTGAACCCCATGGGCACAAGGTCATCATGTGGTAGTAGTCACCAGTGTCGCCAAGTAACATGGCCGTGGACATGGGGGTCACTGGGGACAGAAGAGTCCAGAACTACTAGCCCCAAGGCCTCCCCAGGACGCATGGCCCCCAGGAGAGTCCAAGCACCCCCCCTATCCAGTCTTCCCCTGACTAACCCGGGCTCAGCCTTGTAAAGTTTAAAGGTTTTAAATGCAAATATTTCTCTTTTATAGATGCCAGCTGTCTCCAGAGAGTGTGATTCCTCGCTGCTCAAGTTTATTGTCCAATTAGCTTCCCATATCTGGGTACTGCAGCCTGGGGGGCTACGGGGGGGGGTGCACTCCTAGGCTGGTTTCGAGCTGAGCTGGGACTGTCCCCTGATACTACAGGGGCTGTGTGGAGGCGCCCAGGTTCCAGGGCACAATTAGATGGGCCGGTTGGTGGGGGGGCAGGGGAGCTGCAAGACCCGGGGCAGTTGGTGGCAGGCCACTCTGTTACTGAGCGACAAGAAAGCAGGCAGCCCCGTGCACACTGGTTCCCTTCTTCTCCCCTCGTGTGCCCCCTCCCCGCTGCCTCCCAACCGCGCACCACGGCGTCCCCATTCACCGGGGCTCGGCGGCGCTCACAAAGCGAGGCAATTAGAATTGAAAATCTATGCAAAACAGCTGTTAACTGATTGTAAAGGGGCGCAGCTGTGTGCGGGGCGCGGAGCGGAGCCAGGCGCTGAAAGGGCAGGAAGTGCTGCTGGGCCGGGGTTAAGAGGAAAACTCCTAACCTCGGCCAGGGCTCTGCCAGGCCTTAACCCTTCCTGCTGCCCCTCCCCCCCAGCGACCTTGGCTGCCCCAGGCCGACGGGGTGGGGGTGAGTGCTCCTGGTACCCTGGGAGGGGCTGCAGAGACAGGATGGAGCTGCTTGCTTTCTCTTTGTCCTGTACTCTGGCAGGGCCGGGTGAAAACCCAACACAGCCTGTCTGGCGGCTAGGAACTGTCATTGCTCCCAGAAGAGTTGGTCTTCCCTCCAAGCACCCTCGCCAGGCAGGGGAGAATGCCTGAAACCCCGCCAACCTCCGTGTCTCCATGTCCCCAGCCAGGGAGCTTGCTGAGCGTGCTGAATCCCAGGCCCTGCCTGGAGCCTTGGCCCTGGTCTGGGCCCCAGCTCATGGCCTGCTCCAGAGCATGACTGCTGCCCGAGAACGCCAGACAAACTCCAGAGGCAGGGACCGGGAAAGCCTCCCGGCACAGATAAGATTTAAAGCGGGCTTTGAAGGAGGGACCATAGAAGGTAAGGAAGACAGGAGGGCAGGAGAGAAGCAGAGGATGGCTAGGCAGCCCCCACAGCCCTAGATCTAGTGCCCTCTGGGGATTCAAGTCCCTAAGGGCTGGCAGCCTTGGGGTGGGAGGTCACTCACATGGAGGCGAGGGCCCAGGTGTGGGCTTTCCTGGGCTCCACAGCCATCCTGATGGCCTGTGCACATGGACTTGGGAGTCCCAGCTGGCAGACCCTTGTGCATGCTGAGGTGAGCAGGCGGGTGGTGGATGACCCAGAAGCCTGCCAGTCATGGCAGCCAAGGTCCACGTGTGGCTGTTTGCATTCCTGAGCCCTTCACTAACCTCCCTGGCTGGCTCTGTAATGAAGGTCACCACCTGGTCCCCAGGGCCCCGCCCAACAGGAGCACAGGTGGTGAAGCCATCTTGATCCCCACCCTTTCCAGAGCCTGGTTCCCTGAAGGTGATGTGGAGGGAAGGTGTAACGCATTCCGATTCCGTGCTGGGAGTGATGGGTGGGATGGAGGAGAACCAAGCACACACTAGACCACCTGCCTGTTGCCCAGGGCCCATCCTCCAGCATCCAGCAGCGCTGGCACCTGAGCGGGGACTTGGCTCTGAGAATATCCTGGGTGGTCCCTGGCTCAGTTGGTGCCCAGACAGCGGCGGAAGCTGCCCTCTCACCTCCCTAATACCTCCAATGTCCTACCTGTCAGTACTGGCCCCTCTGCCTGTCCCCTGGGCTTCAAAGGGTGTGGAATTTTCAGTGGTTTCTGGGAAGGCTCTTGTGAAACAGCCTCAGGCACTGTATATGTGTTGAGTGAATACATGACACCTGCCTTGGTTAGGAACATGCTTTTCTTCCAAGCAAGTCCTCTCGCAGTCCCTGATCCCTGAGGAGTCTGGGTATGATCATGTTCTGGGATGGGTGGTGTCAGGAAGTCCCCCCCCCCAAACACACACACACACACATGGCTCTTGGCATCTTGGAGCAGAGCAGAGGACTGCAGCCTGCCTCCAGCTCGGGAAAGTTGGGGTCTTCCACCCAGGCTGGCTTGGGTCAAGGTAGTGGGCTGGGGACATGGCTTGGTACCTTGAGCTTCCACCCCAGCCTCAGGGCCAGACAGGGATCCAGGCAAACGGGAGTGCGGGAAAGACGGTCCAGGAGGGGGCGCTGTGCCCAGGAAGGGCAGCAGGAGGAGAGCGCCCTCGCCGTGGGAGCTCAGTCTCGTTAGCGGGGAGGGAGGGCTAGTTTCCAGCCTTGTGCTTGGAGGCCGTGCTCCCGGCTTACTAATTTCCGCGGCCGGGTGCACTGACAGTGCGTGTCATCTATCTCCCGGTGCCAGCCCGCCTGCTGGCCGCCTGTATTTTCTTTCAGGCTTGGATGTACGTAGCTAGTTCGCTGCTGCCCCCTGGCGGCCTCGCGCGCGCCTGGCTCCCTGGACCTGGTAGGGGACAGATTTTGTCCAGGTGTGAGCAGCAAAGGGCAGGGCTCAGGTTTCACCTGTGCGCACGTGACCTTGAGCACTCCGGGGCCTCAGCTTCCTCCCTGGGGAAACCGGGATGAGCCCACCCGTCTCGCAGCGCTGCTGAGCCAGAAGCTTATGTGGGAGGGATCAGCCAGTTCCCAAAACACCTCTCGGGGTCATTCGCAAACTGTGACGGTTGGCTGGCCGGGCCCTGCACCAAAAGGCGGAAGAACTTGGCCTCGCACCTCGCCGGAGGGCCTCCCCATGGGAAGGGAAATACGGTAGACGGTGGGGGGCGCCGAAGCAGGGCCTGGGTGTCGTTACCTGGGGAACCTGAAAGAGAGGCAGCCAGGTGCGAGATACTTATTTGCATATCCCCCCACACACACACCGCCGCCGGGAATCCAGGTGGGAAAGGGGCCCAGGCCGCCCCGGAGGTTTTAAATTTTCTTTTTACGGCTCCTGGCCAGTTGCTGCTTTCTCTGTCGACCCCATCTGGGTTTCCCCCCCTCGACCTAGGGTTTCCACCGGAGGTTGAGGTGCCTTCGCCTGACCCCATGCGTGGCCGGCCAGCGCAGGACACTTTTCCGGAGCCCATTCGCCCACGGGTGCGTAAATTGGCGAGGGAGGGATCGGGTCGGGAGCGCGGGTTTGGGGGGACTGCCGGCGCGTTTCCCTTTTCGTTTGTCGTTTGCCCGGAGACTTGTGTAAGGCGGAGTCCGCGTGCGCCGCCCCGGAGGATACAGACTGGGTGTGCGCCCCGCTGGCTCGGGACCGAGCACTCTTGACCGCCCGCGTCACCGGGAACAGATGGACGGGGGTGGCACGAGCCCAGCGCGCGCTCCCGCCGCGGCCCGGCTGGCGCGGGGAGGGAAGGAGGCGGCGACGTGAGCCCGGCGCGCGTGTGTCCTGGGCCTGGTAGGAGAGCGGGCAAGCACGGCAACAGAAAGTTGAGACCCTTGCAGTGACCCTAGGATGACGTTCGCCTCGGAGCGCGGGAATGTGAACTTGGCAGGGGCGGGCGTCGACCCGGGGGCCCGCAGGAAGCAACCCCCGGCCTCCGCACGCAGGGCCTCCCCTTTGACCCTGCACTTCCTGGGGTTGTGCGGCGCAGGGGGTGGGCTGGGGTCGGTGGCCTGCACCCGCTGCGCCAGGGCCTTTTCGCCTCCCGTGGGTGCCCTGACATACCAGGACGCACCCTGAGTCATCCGGTCAAGGGCCTGGGTGAGGTGCGGGGGGGGAGGGAGGAATGGGGAGGCGCTGCCGGGCTGTGGTGGGTCGGGCCAGTTTCTGGAGGCGGCAGCCTCGCCGCTGACCACAACCCCAGCTAGTTAATGACCCCCTGGCGCTGCGGCGCCTCCTTGAACTCCCCACCTCCGAGCCCGGGTTCTTTAAAGAACCCTCCCCACCCCCGCACCTCTATGGCCTGCCCAAAAGTTAACTTAAAATGGGCTAGAGGCTTTCCAGAACTTTGGCTCTGAATTAGAGGACTCAGTAGCCTTAACATTCAGCCCTTCCGACTTGGGGTACTATGAGGCACGGGAGGGGGGAGATTAGCATACAGTGGGGCCCCTAACATAAACCAGGGCCCAGAAAGTTAACGTCCAGTGGTCCCCAGGACTCCAGCGTTGAGTCCGCACGTTCGGGGGCAGCTGGGATTGGGCACGCTCCTGGGCGCAGTGGGGCATGGAAGAGGCCTGTGCCCGGAGCGGGCGCGCCGTGAGCTTCCGGGCTTCACTCTTGGAGCGGTCACTGTCGGCCGCCAAGTCTCCTGTACCCCTGGCATTGCAGCCGGGGGCCCCCTGTGGTCGTGGGGACTGCTGCTCCCTCGACCCGCCTGTGTCCTCGGCTCACCTGGCCGGCGGACCGGGGCGCGTGGCCGCGCGGAATGCGCCCGTCGGTGTGCGCGCGTGCGTGCCTGCGTGTGTGCGCGTGCGTGTGCTTGCGGCTGAAACCCGACACCTCCCGCAGGCGGAGGTCAGAGCGCCGGGAGCGAGCCGGGCCGGAGTGGGCGGTGTCGCGCTTGGGTGTGTCCTCGCGGCGGCAGCAGGTGTTTCTTGGCCCGGGCTCCGGAAGCTCCACCTCCCCAGTGGCCCGAGCTGCCGCCGCCGCGCAGCCCTGGGTGAGATAAGCAGTTTAGACAAACACTGGGCGACGGTGGCTCCAGCATGTGTCGGGCGAGACGCAGCCGCGGGGCCCGGGCATGAAAGGTGAGCGCGCCGTGGGGGTGCGGTGGGGGTCCCCGGACCCCCTCGCCCGCCTAGGCTCCTCCAAGTTCTTGGGTTCAGCGGGGGCGGCCGTCAACGGCTCCGGCAACTTCCCCCGTGTGTGCGCGGCGATAAGAGCCAGGCGGGAGGCGGCCAGAGCCACCCTCCCTAGCGGGGGCGCAGCCTGGCAGCCCTCCACTCGGGAAGGAAAACTTTGCGGCTGCAAAGAGGGGGCGGCCGTGTGCCTCGTGGCAGGTGCTGGAGCGCAGTTTTTTTTGTGTGGGGGTCCTCGGTGGGGCCGCCTTGGGGCCTTCTTCACCTTCCCCTCCCCCACGGGAGGCGGGAACGCAGCCTCTCGGGTCTCTGTCCTCGGGCAGGGCGCGCGCCCCTCCCCCGGGAAGATGGCCGCGCGCGGCGGGTGAGGCCGGGCACATCCGCCGCCCCCCGCGCCCGCCCGGCCTTCCTGCTCCGCCTGGATGCGCCCTCCGTCCCCCGCCTGGCGGCTGGTGGCTGGCGGCTGGCGGCTGGCGACCAGCGACCAGCCGCCCGAGTGGAGCCGATTCAATTATATTGCAGCACCAGAGACACCTCGGCCGCCTGCCTGCCTGCTCGCCCGCCGGCTTCTCCAGCAGGCTAATTAAATTCCCTCCGTGGAGGCGGAGCGGGCGTCGGGCTCATCTCCCTGTGCCGCCCACCCGGCCCCGCGCCTCCCTTCGGGGCGCAGGGGACCCGCCAGTGACGCGAGGGGCAGGCTAGGGTCGGGCCTGGGATCAGCTCTGGCTTGGCAAGAAGATCCTTGTGGGCCAGGCGTCATGGGGTGGGAGCCCCTCGTGGACCTGGCCAGGCGGCACCTGCGCGTTAGGGCAAGGCTGTACCAGCTGGAGTGCAGTCTGTTTGTCTGGCAAACTCTCCTTTGTGTCCAAGTGCTCTCCAAATGCCCTGCAGGGCTTGGTTTGGAGCCTGCGGAGTAGGGTCCCGGAGTAGGGTAGGGGACCCTACGGGTTGGGATTGGGAAGTAAAGTCAGACCCAGGAGAAAGGGTACCATTGTAAAGGTGGTCGGAGCCCAGGCGCCGTCCTCAACCCAAGCCCATTCTCGGGGGCAGGGGTGCTGGTGGTGCGTGTGGCCCGTGGCCCTGTCGCCAGCCTGGCCTCCAATCCCCGGTCGGGCCCCTTAGGTGAGAGCCGCCTGCCCTGCCCTCCGCCTCCTCCGGGTTACTTAAGCTTGGAGCTTCAGCGTTGCTCACCGGTGTTTACGGCCGCCCCCACCCGCAGGGACGGCACAACCAGAGGCGCAGCTGTCTGACTCAGCCGCTCCACAGGTGAGAGAGCCCAGGGCGCAGGCCCTGGCTGGCAGCAGGATGACACAGGCTGCCAGGCTGATGGAGTCACGTCTACCTTATGTGTAGGAAAGGAAGGAGCACCCATCAGGGCAGGCCTTGGGCAGCAGCATCTGGGGGAGTATGGGGGGGTGCCCCAGTTACACAGTGCATGGTTGGCATTTGTCACTCGTTCTGGCACTAGGACTCGATGCTGAAGCCAAGAAGGCAATGTCGGATTAGGACCAGGTTGGGTTTTGACACTTGGCCTTTCTTTCCTGGAGCCCAGGGGTGGTGCTGGAGCCAATCCAGGGATCAGCCCGCCTGAGGGGGGGGATACAGGTGGGGAGGCTTGGTGTGACTGCTGGTCCTGAGCAGGGAAGGCAGCACATGCTGCCCTCATTCCGTGGGCCCAGACCTGAGGATTTGAGAAGGGGTGAAAGCCCAGGTGGTGCAAATGGGGCTGGGGTTGTGCCTTGCCTGGAGTTAGGCTTGCAGAGGTTGGGCTCACAGCAGGAAGCCTCTGGTGGCTCTGGCCTGTGGCCCTCTCCCCTCAGCCAGGCCTCTGGCTGTGAGTGACTTCCCTATGCCTGGAGGAAGTTCAGGCTGCAGACTTAGAGCCTGTGGTTTGGGGCAGAAGTCAACCCCCACCCCCCAGGCTGAGCCAGTAGCCAGAGGAAGGGGAGCCAGGTCTGCACAGCCAGCGCCACTCTGTGGTGGCTAGGAGGCCTGCCACTCCGAGGGGTCGAAGCTGCACCCCTTGGACTTTTTGTATTTATCAGCACAGATGTTGCTTGTGCCCCTGCTGTGGAGGACAGGGCTGCAGGCCAGCACCCCTCGTGGAGGCACAGGTGGGACCTGGCTGCCACCTTTCCCTTGCCCCCAGGAACTCGCAAGGGCTTGTGGAGTCAGCTGGTAAGGCCGGTTTTTCCTGGCCCCATCCAAAGCCTTGGAATTCCCAGCCTGGGTTACTCGAAGTCCAGAGCCTGGTGGGGCTGGATGGGTGCCCTCATGGGGTAGTGTGTTGATTACCTGTCTTGCGGTAGGGCTAGCGTCTTCCAAAGCCACAGGGCTACGTGAGGCCTCCCTCTCCCCTTCCTGGAACTCAGGCTTGTTCATGCGTGGAGCTCTGGCTTTTAACCTGCAGGGACCCATGTTTCAGGTGATATTTCAGCCTGGTGACTGCCACAGACCAGCCATCTTGCTTTAATTCTTCCCCTCGTGGAGTCTCAGATCTCTAAGACCTAGCCAAGCATAGCAGTCAGGGACACGAGCTTCTGACCACACTGCCCGGGTTGGCCTTTGTCGCTGGGCCCAGGCCACAGCCTGGGAGGTGACACTGCTGAGTGTTCCTGTCAGTGAGAATTTATCGAGCGCGTGCTGCTGGGAGGTGTACAGACATAAAACGGGAGCGGCTCTTTGCTTGGCTGCCAGAATGCTGGCTCAGGGGCCTTTCCATCTTGCTTTTGCCCACCACCACCCCCAGTGCCCTCCTGTGCCTGTCAAACGCCCTGTCCTGCTGCCCTGCCCACCTCTTGGGGCACCTGTCACCCCCAGTCCAGCACCCAGGACTGAACCTGGAGGGAGACCTGGAAGAACTTCACGGGAAGGGGTTAAGCTTGAGGGTTATGTGGGGCCCCAGTGGGGCTGAGGATGGCCAGTCATTATCAGGCTTGGGTGTTGCCTCAGGGTGGTAGCAACAGTGTTAAGTGGTGCCTTAGCCCAGCTGAGGCCAGCTCTTTGGGGAAGGAGCAGCTGTTCCTTAACCCTTCACAGGGGGGCTATGTTGCCCTGGGAAGGTGGCCTGGGGCTGCCCATGGCAGGGACAGGATCTTGGCAGGTGAGGGACATGGAACTCCCAAGCAAGGACAATGCTAAAAGCTAGGGATAGGTACCCACGTGGACATCCAGAGTGCTCAGCCCTCCCTTGGACCGACTGGGCCTGGCGGGACTGGCTTTGCTGCAGCTACCTCCTGGGGGTCTGGGAACTTGATTTCCTGTGTGGGCTGGTCCTGTGAGTTCCTGGGGCTCCTGGGTTTCTAAATATAAAGCCAGGCCTTGTCCACATTCCATCCTCGGGGCTCCCAGGATCCTGGCATGCTGGTGTAGGGGGCATACAACTTCCCCACCTCCTTGGGAGCTATGGCTTGGAGTTGGGGTCTGGTGAGGATAAGTGCTTCATAGCGCTGCCTGCCTCTGGCCCACCCTTTCTGTGCAGCTCAGGTGACTCTGTGGCCGCAGACCGCAATAAAAGGCATTGATCCTGCACTCTTGGTCAGCGCTGTATTGATGCTGGACAGGTTAAGCTGTCCCAGAGGAACATCTGCATGTCAGCTGAGGAGGATTGCTTGCAGGAGGCACTGCTTCAAAAACTACTGGTCCTCTCTGGATGGGTGGTGGAGCCTAGGGTGCTGGACACCCCCACCCCATATCCTCAGGGGCAGGTACCTTCCCCAGGCAGTCTCGTGCTGAGTAGGGTTGATCTGACTTTGCTATTGAAGGGTCAGGTGAGGTCTCCCTTGTGTCTTGGCTTGCATGGGAGTATTCTTTCTGTTGGCAGGGTGTTGTGTGGTGCCTTGGGTGCAGGGGCCACCCCACATCTCGTCCTGATGCTCTTGGCATGGGGGCTGACCCTGGCAGGTGGGACTTGTGATTATGGAAGGTCGGGGCCTAGGTGTCGTCATTAGTGGGGCGGGAGTGGATACCGAGGCCACTGGAATCATGTCAGTGTCCTGTGCTTCGTGGGCCTAAGAAGCTAAGGGTTGATAGAAAGAAGGTAGAAAGAAGGCAGAAAGAAGGCCTTGCTTACAGTGGGGTGCTTGAGCCAGGTGTGGGGGCACTCACCTGTCATCCTAGCACTTTGGAGGCTGAGGCAGGATTGCTGGGAGTTCAAGGCCAGCATGGTCTACATCGAGACCCTGTCTTAATGTCTCCCTCCAAAAATATGCCCACCTGAGCCCTTTGCTCCATCAGGAAACTTCTCCCAGCTGAGTTCCCAGTGTACTTTAATTGCTGAGTGAATTTTTATAATTTTGTTTGCTGTTGGAATTTGGCAGTTTTCCCACTTACTTCAATACATAAGGTTTGTATAGGTGGCCAGGCCACCCTAAATATTGAGGGCCCCAGGTGGCATAGTCCAGTGGAAAAGGATGCTTTGAAGGGAACCATGAGCAAAGTCCAAGTCCGCCCATGGCCTGCCTGGCATGCCCCTGAGCTTAGCTCTTTGGTCCCTGAGCTGCTGGGGACTTTTCATTGTTGGGCTCTTGGCAATTTCTGGGGACTTCAGCTGGGGAGCTGAGGAGTGTGGCATGCCCTGAGATCGTATCTGGTTTCCATCAGATTTTCTACGTACATTTTCTCAACTGGATCTTGCCTTCTGGACATGCATGCATCTTTCAGAGCCAGGAAACTCATAAGTTGGTCACTTGAGTAGCTGGTGTCCAATTGGGGCTGCTGAGGTGTCCCTGAGCCAAATTCTTGCAGGCGCATGGAACCACAATGGCTCAACTTCCATGCTTCTACTTGACAAGGACATGAGACATGGGTACCTGGGAGAAGCCACATGTGGATTTGAGCTGGGTCCTCCCCTGGGTAACGTTCCATAGTGAGGTCCCTCTTGGTGCTGGGCAGCAGCCTGGGCCCAGCCTACTGCAGGAAGGGGGCACGGCATGCTGCTGCGCACTTCTCTCAGGCTACTTATACCTACCATACGGGACAGTTGCCCAAGGGGAGGAATATGCACCAGCCCACGCTTCCACAGGCAAAATCATGGAAGTCTTATAACCTTTGGGTTGAAAGTTACAAGCCACACCTGGAACAGAGAACATCTGACTTTAGACTGGAGCCCTGTTATGGCTTGTGTCTAGTTGTACCCTCAAAGCCTCATGCGTCATGGGGCAGGGACTTCTGGAGTTTGAGTAGGTTTTTTTTTTGCTGGCTCAGGCTGCCTTAGGGTCAGGTCTGGGGATCAAACCACAGTCCCCTGTGCCTGACTGGGTTTGCCAGAGCAGGCGCTTAAACAACTGAGCTAACCCACAAGCCCCCAGGGCTTCTACAGTTTGAGATTAACTTGTGATCCACTGGGATTATGGGTATGAGTACTACACCCAGCCTGGGGCATGTAGCCTGAATACAGTTCAAGAGAGACAGACTTCCCCACTGTAGCCATTGTTGCCACTGTTCACCTCCATTTTGCTCTCTTCTCTGCCACTGCCATAAACTGCTGCCCTCTGCCATGAGCCACTCAGCCTTGGAGCCAACTGAGTATAGACTGAAATCTCCAGTAACTGTGAGCTAAATAAACCTTTTCTTCCTTTATTTTGGGTGTCAGGTATTATCCCAGCAACGAGAATAGAGTAGCTCAGAGAAGCCCTGTCCCCAAACTGACTGTGCAGATATTCCAACATCCAGACTCCCAAAACTGAGGCATTTCAGGTGCCCCCAGGGGCTTCCAGCGCCTGCCTGCTTGCCTGGCTCTGGCTACTGGTGGTTTGCTCCTTTGAGTCCCACACAGCCTTGGTGCGAGAGCTGGGAAGGAGCCCAGCTTGGTCTTGAGTGCCTGTCTCACCTGTGGCTGTGGCAGATCTCTGGTAGGCTTTCTGGGTGGGATTCCAGAGAACTTAATCACTGGTCCTGAAGGATGCAGCCTGTCCTGAGCCTCAGTTTCCTGCTCGTTTTGCGAGCAAATTCACAAATTCCCACTTAAGTTTATGGGGAACCTTTCAAGAAGAGGATAGAGGTGCTTGGGCCTGGCTGGGCAGCCATTCAGCAGGTGATAGGGGCAGTTGGGGTTGGAAGGAGGTGGCTGGTGGGCCCTGGCTGGGGGCAGGCTGGGGACCAGGTAGCTCACAGCTCCTGGTTTCTGCAGGAGGAGGAGGGCAGTTGGTTGATAGTTCCATTTTGAAGTCCACCTTGACAGAGGAAGGTGTATTTTTGCCATTGAAGCCCTTGATAACATCTGGGCCTGGAAGGAGGGGCTTCAGAGGTGGTAGGTGAGGGCCATGGAGATAGCTGAGTAGAATAAGCCCTTGCCTGGCAAGCGCAAGGGCCTGAGTTCAGTCCCCTGTTCTGCCAAAAAAAAAAAAAAGAGGTGGTAGGTGAGCTGGACAGGAAGACACCATTAGAACATGGAGTATTGGGGACTTTACCTTTGAGCCCTGTATTTCCTTGGCCTACAAAGGCATCGTACTAGGGGGCCTGTGACCATGGAGCTTGCCCCTCAGTGGGGTCTCTGTGAAGCCCCATGCAGGGGCGTAGTATAAACTATAGGAGTTGGTTCTCCCGGAAGAGCTCTGCTGCACTGTGTGGGGCCATTGCAAATGCTGACCTTTTTGTAAATGCAGGTAACTGTGCTGGGAGGCAGATCCCAGTTGAACTGCCTGGCCCTCCGGCATGGCCAGGACTCTTCCTGGAGCCCTTGGGGGAATGAACGTGCGGGCAGCATTGGCCCAAGGGTCCTAGCTGTGACGAGGTCACCACAGGTCACAGGGCAAAGATCAGATCTGTCTTCTGTGGCCCGTGCGGGCACTGTCCTTTGTCCTAGGGCCAGTTCTTCAGGGCCAGGCTGGAGTCCAGCAACCCAGGACAAGAGGGAGGGTTGGGGACAAACTAAGGATGACTGTTGCTTGTGGGACAAATGGGCTTGTGGCTTCAAGTTTTTCAAGAGAAACTGAAATCTTAGACTAGGTCTGTTTAAAAGTGTTGTGCACAGGCTCCTGTCCTGGCCCCATGGCACAGTTCCAGGCCAAGCGAAAGCAGATGGCCAGGAGAGGAGACCAGAAGCCTGGCTTGGGCTGGTTCTCAACTTCTCTGCCCCTCCATACTCTGCAGGGGACCTGGCAAGGTCACTCATGTGGGGCTCCCCAGCTGTATCTCTAGCCCTGGGTGGCACAGGTGCTGTCTGGCCCAGCAGGGGTGCCCACTTCCACGTGATATGTCAGGCCCCTCTGCCTAGGCTTGGTCTTGCTGCCCCCAGCTGCCCCTTGATGGCCCCACAGAGTGCACCCCTGGCTGTCACGCATCTGTTCCTCTTGAGTACTGTAGCCAGTTAGCCAAGCACAGTTTGGTTTTGGTTCTCTGGGGACAGGGCCCCTGGGGAGGGGTCCAGGCTCAAGACTCAGCAGGCTGTCTTTTGATCCCTGGTCCCTTGGGGGAATTCGAAGCCCTGGGCTTAATGGGGAACTGGAGGACAAACGATGGCTGTCAGGGGTACCCTCCACACAGCCTTGACCCTACTGGCTCCTGGCCTGCACCGTGGAAACTTGGAGGCCTCTGCAGCATCACAGCCGGCTTGGGTGTCTGTCCTTGGGACCTCGGGGCTGCTCCAGGCGCCTCCACCGCAGGCCATTAGCATTGCTGAAAGGCTCCTTTGTGATGCCCAATGCTGGAGGGTGGCTGGTAAGCTCCTGTGCACAGCCACTCGGGGCTCCCTCTGGTGGGGTTCCCTCTGGTGTCACCTTGCTCCCTGGTGGCTTCTGTCATCCTTGTCCTGCCTGTAACCTAGGTGCCCAAGCACAGCAAAAGTGCTAGGGACCTTCCCCCTTCTGGGGTTCGTGGGGGGTGCTGTCTGGGAAAGGGAACCTGGGGGGTCACTGCCCAGCTCTCCTGGGCCTGAAAAAGAAACCTTCCTACCTCAGTTTCCCCTCCTGAACACCAGGGGAGACCTGCGAGGTGATGGTCTGGGTACAGGACCAGCAGGGGCTGAGGCCAAGCCGTGTGATCCGCTGCTCATCTCATTTGGCCTTTGCTCAGTTGGTTTTCGAGATCTCTCTTGGGAGAGGAGCAGACAACGACCTGACTTGCTTGCAGGAGCTTCTCAGCGAGCCACTTCCCTGGCCTGTCTGCTTCCTGTCTTGCCCCTTCCTCCTGACTCCCAGGCCAGATAGCTCAGCTCTGCAGACAGTCTGGGGTTCCATCTCCAGTGTGCCCTATCAGTACCCTGTACACCTATAATTCCAGAACTTGGGAAGCTGCAAGCAGGAGAATCACTACAAGTCTCATCTATGTAGTGAAACCCTGTAGACCTTACACTAAAATATCAAAAAAAAAAAAAAAAAAAAAAAATTGCGTCCAATGTCCTTACCACCTGGAGCCTCTTGTCCAGGGCAGCTGTGGACACTATCTCTTCAGCCCACTCTGCATGCCCCCCCTGCGTCCCCGCACATCCCTTCCCTGCTGTCCCGGCCACCATGTGTCTGTGGCCAGTATGGCTGGGCGCCTGAGCCTTCATTATCCTGGCAGGTCTCACGAAGGGCCTTTTGCTGACACACTGTACCTGGGTTCTGGCCTGGCAGGGGCCTAGACACAGCTGCCTGGCTACAGCGGAGGCCAGGGACACACAAAGCCCCTTCCCATTCACTGTAGGGCTGTGGCTGACATGGCCACCAGGCTGGACGTGGGGTTCACGGTGGCTACAGAGGCACCCAGGCACACGTGCCACATCATTAGGGGCCACCCACCTGTCCTGAAAGCCCAGCCACATTGTGCTTGTTTGGCTCCTAGAAGGGAGTCCCTTGGGGGTGCTGGGCTGGTCTCCACCCTTGGTTCTGTTGGTGCCAAGACCACCTGCCCTGCCACCTTCCCCACCACCTTCCTGCACCTACAGTTGGTGCTGGTCATGACCTTGGTTGCTGACCTTCTTTAGAGCTAGTTGGGGCGGGCACACCAGCAGCTTGGGGTCCCTGGGGCCTTTGGCCTATGCTGTTCTTCCCTCCCCATCCCTCCACAGGAGCTGGCTTTGCTGATAGCTCATGCAGGCCACAGGCAAACAGAATAATGAATTTATTATAAAGCTGTGTGGCTCTGGGGATCACATGGCCCCCATGTTGCTGCTGCCACCCTGGTCCTTCAGGTGGGGTAACCCCAGTTTTGTTAGGGCTGCAGGAGCACTGCCTCTTGGGGGGCTGGGATCAGGTGGGAGGGCTGGGGCGGCTTCTATTTGTTCACAGACATTTCTATAGACCTGAGAAGTGACCAGGAAGGCGGTTAGAGTCGTGCAGGGCTGCCCTCTGGGCCCCCTTGAGGGGTATAATTACCGGGGCTGCCAGGGGAGGGGCAGGTTGGTGCTTGATCCAGAATGGCAGTGGATTCATCCTAGCCATTAGCTCGTAATTACAGCACAGGGCGGGGTGCAGCCTGAAGAGCAGGCCTGAGAGGAAGCAGTAATTAGGAGATCTGCAGGAGGCTGGGGGCTTGGGCTGCCATTAATAAGGCTGTGCGCACCCCCCACACACACCCCAGTCCTGCTGTGTCCAGTGTCGTGACAGTGAGGAGCCTTGCTAGGTCTATTCTGCAGGTCCAGGGACAAGGTGGCCTTGTAATAGTGACTCCTGCCTGGCTCAGACTGCATCCCACGCCCACATCCCCCACCCCTCACCCCCCGCCGCATGGTGCCGGGAGTGACTGCATTAGTGGGGCAGAGAAGAGCAGGACTGGGGCCAGTCCAGAAACAATGGGGATGGTAGTCCCCAGTAGCCAGGCCCAGGGTGTCAAGCATAGTGCCAGGACTCAATATGGGCACTGGTGTCTGTTTCTTTATCCCTGCTCTCTGGTTCTGGGTGGGGTTAGGAAGCACTCCTAGTCCTGATTTGGGGGTGCTCAGGTGGAGGCCCAGTGGTGCCTATGTAGATGGTTCTTCCTTGGGGTGGGGGTGAGGGTGTTAGTGCGATTGCCCAGCTGCTCCCCTGGACTATACCTTGCCTGGCCTTCACCCATTGTTGGCATTGGCCTTTGACAGCTACCCTGTCCCCAGCTGAAAGGACAGTGGGTCCACTTGAGCAGATCACGCAAAAGGATCCTGGAGAGACGAGATGGGGGGGGGCACTGATTCACAGATAATCTAGAGGGCAGGGTAGCAGTATCCTGTGCCTGCTGCCCTTGGGTCACCATCAACCCGGAGACTGCCTGGGTGGGTGGTATGGGACTCTTCCTGGGCTTCGAGGCCGGCCATCTGTCCTTGTGGGAGCTGTCCGTGGGCAGCCACCCCAACTGGGCAGGAGAAACGCTGATTTTAGCTTCCCCTTAGTGAAGCTGCACTTGATTCTATTTCCGATGGCGTGATGTCAGCGGGGCAGCTTCCCGGGTGGAGAGCGCTGACACCACCAGGGACAGGGAGGCACGCTGGGCTTTATCTCGATACCCGCAGGAGTGTGGCTGTGACCTTGAGATGTCCATGGCTAGGGAGGGCACAGAGGGTGATGCCACCTCAGGACCCAGGTGCAGGAAGCTGCCGGGGCCTCCACCGCTGCATGCAGCCCTGTCCTGGGACCAGATGTCCCCAAGCTCCACCCATGGCACCCATTCAGTGCCATGGCTGGTGCCCTAGTAGCCAGCTGCAGCCTACTTCAGACCCCCGGAGAGGTGGGAGGGCACTGGGCAGGGACTGCATGGCTCATTCCAGGCCTAGAGGGGCAAGGGCTCATGGCACCAAATTCCTGTCTCCTGTGCAGTGTCAGGGCACACACCAGGGTTTGGCCACCCCTGGGGACTGGGACAGTATCACACCACTGGGCCTGTCCTGGACCCCAATAGTCACCGTCTCCACCTAGGGAGTTGGGATGCAGCAGGCTGGAGGCCACTCAGGCTTCGGGGCAGGGGTGGGGGTGAAGGGTGGTTGGGTTGTGTGGATGGAGCTGACCTATACTTGGTGGCCTCACTGGGGTGGGAGTGTGGCTTGGGCCTCAGGGGACATCTGGGGATGGTAGTGTAGGCAGTAGCTCCTTCCTGGCAGCTCCTGGATGAACTTCTCAGAGTGCTAATTCTTCTTAGCACCTAATCCTGCAACCCCACCACCCTGGAAGCCACGTCACACCTTTGTCCCACCTCTTTAGTAGAGGTTAGATGTAGCCAGGTGCAGTGGCGCAAACCTGTCAACCCCACATCCTGGGAGTCTAAGGTAGAAGGATCCCGTGTTTAAACCCTGCCTAGGTAACCAAGTGAGATCCTGTCTCAAAGTAAAAATATAGAAGGTCCAGGATAAAGATCTGTTGAGGCCCTGGGTTCAACCCCCCAGCACTGGAAAGAAAAGAGCGAGGTGCCAGGTTTGAAGCCCATTTGGAAGGCTGCCAGACAGGCAGTGCTGGGGATGTGTGTGGAGCCCCGAGTCAGGTGTGTGCTACTGGGCGTGGCCCTGCGCTGTGGGGAGCCCGGCCAGCACCGAGCCCTGCCTGTCCAGGTGTGCCATCAGGGCTCTGCAACCTTCAGATAGAGGGTCTGGGGGTTGTTTGGTGCTGTGGGGGTTGTCATCTTTTTCATCACGTTCATTCCACAGTCTGTGTCAGCAGTACTTAGTAGTCACCCCCTTTCTTCCAGAGGAGATGGCATATACACGAAGCCCTAATCTCAGGTCCTATTTCCATATCCATCTTTTATTTGTTTCTAATCGTATTTTGGTGAGAGAATGTTGTGCTCTGTAGGTGTGCCTGTTTTCCTACAGATGACTTAAGTTTGTCCTTATTGGTAGCAGTATAGTACTCCATTGTGTAAATACTGAATTTTCTTTCCATTCATCTGTTGATGATCTCAGGGCTGTCCTGAGGTGACCGTTGTCTCCTAGGAGGGTGATTCCCTCCTTGTCGTGTTACCCGCTGGCGTCAACCCTCCAAGGTGTGGGGCTGTGTCCTCTCCCTTGGTGACATGTGTGTCAGCTGTTGCACCTGCTCAGAGGTAGGGGGCTGCTGGCGGGCTGGGCTGTGGCTTCCAAGAGGGTATGTGGGGCAGAACTAACCTTGATGGTATCACTGTGTGTCAGGCAGACTGGCTGCGGCTAAACCTGGGCTCCCCACAGGGTGACCCTGATGGGAAAAGTAACAGTTCCAGTGCTGCAGAGGAAGAAACTGGAAACTGAGCCATGGAGGCAGAGTGACCTCCACGGGGTCGCCAGTGGATGCCTACTAGTCAGTGGAGGTGTCCGAACCAGGGGTGCAGGAGAAGTGTGTGGGTGAACAGGAGCCTGTGCCTGCCCCTGCCCTACAGAGCCATGGAAGGAGGCTAGGGCTCCCTGGGCCTTGACCTGTGTCCACATGTCCTGCCACAGCTGGGGGCCAGCACCTCACTGTGGTACTGTGGGGCCCAGGGCCAAGGAGGCTCTGGCTGTGCCTGCCTAGTAGTTTTCTCTAGCGCCTCTGAATAGCATGCTCTCTGCCTGGGATGGTGAAGGCAGCAGGTAGGCCTGTGACATTTTGGCCCTGTGCTGTTGGGTCACCTGTGGGAGCCCTGCCTGTTGGCCTGCAGGGACCCTGTTGGGCCCTGGGTAAGCCCAGCTCTCTCCTGAAACACTGCCCAGGCTTGAAGCTGGATGGAGTGTGTGCACATCCTTTCGTATGACTGCTGCGTTTCATTTTACATGTACATAGCCATGAGGCAGGGACAGCTCTAGAAAATATGGTCTTGGGGGCCTGGGAGGCAAGGCTGTGGCAGTGGCCCCATCCTGTCCTCCTCACCTCCAGCCACATGGGTTGGATTTACAGTTTCTTTCTTGACCATGGGTGGGTGGTCAGTGCCAGCCCCATCCCCATCCCCACTCTGGAGGTCTGCGTGGCTGTTGGTGTCGCACCTGGCTGTTGGGCTGGGCTGCGCTTTGCTGCAGTGTTTGCCCTGAGAATGCTGGTTCTGAGCCCTGGGCTTCAGTGTCCCTCCTGGCACACCTTCCTCCAGAACCCTTCAGGAGACGCCTGAGCATCTGCTGCAGTCTGCGTGGCTCTGGTTCACACTGTCTGGGTGTAGACCCATGGGTCCAGCTGGGCTCCAGGTGCAGGCCTGTTCTCCGCACTGCCGTGCTGCTTCTGCACCCCCACTTGCCTCCCTGCATGCTCGTGGCACTGCGTCCTCCGCTCTCTGGGTGACCCTGGTTCTTCTCTTCCTGTTTCAGGCATGAGCCATGAGCCCAAGTCCCCTTCGCTAGGGATGCTTTCCACCGCGACCAGGACCACCGCCACCGTCAACCCCCTCACCCCCTCACCACTCAATGGCGCCCTGGTTCCCAGTGGCAGCCCGGCCACCAGCAGCACGCTGTCGGCCCAGGCCGCGCCATCCTCCAGCTTTGCTGCTGCACTGCGCAAGCTCGCCAAACAGGCGGAGGAGCCCAGAGGTAAGAGGCGCCGCAGCTGCTGCACATGGGGCCTCTGTGCCGCCCCGCCCCACCCAGCCAGGCCTGGCCCTAGGGGTGCAGCAGGAAGCTGCCCTGCACCCACTGCAGGCACAAGAGGAATCACACTTCCTAACCCAGGTCCTGCCCTGCTTCGCTTTGCCTCTGCTCTCTCCCACTCCAGAGGCTGCTGTGGGGCATGTGGGGTGCCAGCTGGGTCCTGACCCACCCCTGGAGCCACCCATCTGCTGCTGGGGTGGCCCTCACCAGGACTGGTGGCCTCGCTGAAGCTGTCTCTGCCTCCGTGTGAGAATGCTGTTGCCTGCTTCCCTGTGGTTTTTCTTGTGGTGTCGATGAGGGGCCCTGAGGTCCAAGCTGGGCTGCTGGTGTTGCTGTGTTACTGAGTCCCAGACTCTGGCCTGGCCTGGCTCCCTTCCAGTCCTGATGGCTATGGTGGCCCTGGGTACTCTCAGGTGATTGCTGTTAGGCCCTCAATTTGTGGCTGAGCTACCAGGCACTGTAGTTTCTGGCCAGGCCCCTTGTGTCTGTAACCCCTCCCTGGACTTTCTGCTCAGGGGCAGGGGATAGAGGATGTGGGTGCTCCAGCAGCCTCTGTCTGCCACTGCCCTGACTTGAGGACAGGGCTCAGTACCCCATTCCCAGTTTCTTAAGCTTCTGTGGCAGGGCCCTAATCTAGTGCTATTTCCTCTGCTTTCTCTGACCGCCCCAGTTCCTGCTTGCTACCCAGCTCTTAGGGCGCAGTGGCCTGGAAAGGCCAGCTGGCCTGGCCTGTGTCGCTGGGCCCTCCTCAGGCAGCCAAGGAGCAGTAGCTCTGAGGAGGTAGCACCCTGCTTCCACCTGGCCACTGGTACCCACTGTAGGGCTGAGGCTCAGAGGAACTGGACCTTGGGGCTTGTAAGGGGTGGGGCTGGTGTTAGCTCCTGGCCAGAATGCAGGGGACAGACAAGTCTGCACAGGTCCCACAAGGGGGGCAGCTGTGTGGCAGAGGTCTCCCCCCATGTGGCAGACAGCACAGACCTCTAGCTGGCACCAGAAGTGGGCACCAGGCAACTGTGGTGCCAGAGGCCAATGGGGCTCCCTTACACCATGGACTGGGTGCTGTGATGCCAAGGAATTGGTAACAAAGAGGTGGGCATGGCTAGTGGGGGCTTGGCTCAGGATCTGAGGCTAACATTCCACCCGTGGACTTCCTAGTGACCTCAGGTGGAGCCTAAGGCTCATTGGCTGCTGGGCTCTTGTGAGCAGCTCCAACCGGCCTGGGCCTCCATCACTGGGAAGACCCGTCATTTCCCCAGGCTCTTCTCTGCCATACCCCCAACCCCTCTCCTGCCCGCCCACCCTCCTTTGCCACCCCTTTCTATGAAATTGGTACACAGCTGAGCTGGCCAGGGCACAGATGGCAGCATGGAGGGAGAACCCTTGGGGGTATAGGTATGCCAGCTGGGTGTGCATGTGTGTGACCAGCAGGGTATCCCTCATCCCAGCCAGTGAGCCTTAGAAGCAGGGGGGGACTGTGTGGCTCGGGCTTGGCAATGGGGGACCCAGCCTGCCTGTTTTTATGGTTCTGGGGGTTGAATTCAGGATATGCTGAGCTACTACCCTCACTCCCCTCCCACCCTTTGGGGATCTGAGTTGTTCAGCTGCCCTTGTGGTCCTTCTACATCAGCCTCCCAGCCCTATCTGGCTTGACATTTCATTCTTAATTTTTAGAGTTTGCACATCATAAAGTTCACCTCCTAAGCACACAGTAGTCTTAGTGGACTCAGAATGACATAGCATGGCCCTCTGTAACCCAGAGGGCCCCTTGTCCTGCCTTGCCCAGGCACCGACACCCCATTTCCAGGTTCTGGGTCTACCTGACCCAGCTTTCTTCACTGGGAGCCATCCTGAGCCCTGCCCTCAGCTGACGCTGGAGCTGTCTGTCTGTGGCTGCAGCAACAAGATGGAGCAGGGGACCCACAGTTGGCATCCCAGGGGCTTCCTGCACACAGTCCCTGGTCCGGAGTCCCCTCTGCTGCTTCGGTGGTCTGGCACATGCCACATACCCTCTTCTCTCTCAGCCCTCCTTGCCCTACCTGTGTTTGAGGCGGTATCTTTTTGCCTTCTGACCACATGACACTTTGGCTCACACGGCTTCTTTTCATGTCCTGAGGATCCAGTTGAGAACTTCAGCTCAGACAGAGCATCCATGGTGTTGTGCTCTTTGCCTCGAGAGGAAGGATGCAGAGGAGAGAACCAGTGCTGTGCAGCCAGTGCCTGGCATGCTGTGGGGGGCATTCATCTGCTGCTCTGGCTGGGACTTGTCTGGTCACCAGAGTAGGCGGAGGTTGAGGGGCTGGCTCCTCACCTGGCTGCCCGTAGCTCTCCTGGTCACTGCCTGGTGGCCTGTTGCGTGCTTGGTGTGTTCCTATTGCTTGTCCCTGGGGAGTGGGGGTGCTATGATCTCTGGGCTTTTGTGTGTTCATCTTCTTGGTTTCCTGGGTGGTGTAGTGTACCTAAGTCCACACTGAATCTGTGGTGTCACTCGGAGCATTGGGGGGGTGTGCCCTGGGCAGGTCAGCCCCCTGCTTTCCTGGGAGTGACCTCTCAAAACACAGTTCTTGATGCCAGAGCCCAACCCTGGTCTGGTACCAGGCCTCGGGTGCCCCCGGAGCTCTGGGACCCTCCCACAACTGAGCTACCAGCCTGGCCTGAGGGCCTTCCCTCAGCAGGCCCTGGTGCCCACCCCAGGGCCTCCTGCAGTCTCTCCTTCCCCAGGGCCCCCGCAGAATCCCAGCCACCCCCGTCTGTGCGTGACGGCGCCGGGCTGTGCCAGGCGAGGCTCAAGCTGTGTGGCAATCTGCTGTCTCCTCAGGGACGAGGCACCCGTCTGCTGCGGGTGGAGCTGCAGCCTGGAGCCCACAGTGTTCTCAGCCTATGTGACACCGGGGCTGTGAGCCTCTCAGTCCTGGGAAGGTGGCCACAACAGGGCAGGGCATGGCTGTCCACACTCGCCCTGGTCACTCACAGGCATCTTGGGCTCCTATGTGCCTGCCACAAGGGCCAGGAAACTGCATGGACCGCTACGTGGCCCACATGGAATGGTGGCTGCCCCAATTGCTGGCACTGTTGTCTTCTATAGAACAGTGGTCACACCCTTTACAGTCTTGCAGGCACTGGGAGCACAGGGCTCATGCACACAGTCCCCAAGGTAGGGGGCTGGCCTGCCCAGGGCACACCCCCCCAATGCTCCCAGTGACACCACAGATTCAGTGTGGACTTAGGTACACTGCACCACCCAGGAAACCAAGCTGCTGTGCACCAGCTTCTGCTGATCCCTGCAGTGGCATCTGCTGGTTACCTGCCCTATTTTGTTGCATGCAGGCTTTGCAGGTGAGAGGGCTGGCCAGTCCTGTTACCGCCAGGCCCCTGGTGCTTGAAACTGAGATCTTGGCTCAGGCACAGAGGCTGGGTATGTCCTGCATACTCAAGCGAGGTGTCACTGCCAGCTGGACCTGGCAAGACCATTTTGCCACTGCCCACCTTGGAAATCCACCTTTTTCAAAACAACACATACATAGGGGCATCCAGTTGGCATGGCAACCTTGTGCATGTCACCGAGTGGCAGGTGGGGCACAGGTGTCTCCTTGTACTGTGGCCCAGGTATGAGCATGGCAGGCATCTGGGCACTTCTTTCTGTCCTCTCAGTCTGGCATGTGGGAGGCAGTAGGCTCAGAAGTGGAGACAGTGGAAAGAAGTGTGACCTAGCAAGCATCTTGGCCTGCCCAGGGCCACACAGAGGCAGTCCCAGCACCTCCCCACACTTCATGGCTTCTGTCATCCCTGCCCTTGGCTGCTCTTGCCTCCTTGCCCTCTGAGTCCCCACTGCACAGTGTCAGCCCATCCCCTGCGCTGGCGTGGGCGCTGCATTTTGTGTGACTCCTCTTGCTCTTCAGCCAGTGGTCAGTGGCCCTAGAAATGTGTCTGAAACACCTGGTTTGGCTGTGTGGGCACAGGACCCTAGCTCAGTCTTTGTTCCTACCTCCCTCAGCCCACTGCTGTGCTCTGGATGGTGCTGGCCCAGGTAGCCAGCTGGTGGGGCCAGGCCCAGCCAAGCAGCATATGGCAGTCACCACGCGCCATGTTGGCCAGTGCTCCCCAAGCCTGCAAGTTGTGGCAGACAGTGACCTCGGCACCACACTGCCCGTCTGTCCCTGCTGTGCCCAGGCCTATAGGACTCCCAAGGGCTTCCCTGCCCCATCCTCATCAGCCCTGATGCCATGTGCTGTGCCTCCCAGGGCTCTTTGCTGGCTGGTGTATCATTGGGCCACTGTCACACACTATTCCACCTAGCAGGGAAAGGACGCTGGGCCAGGCCTGGGGCAACTGCTTCTGTCCTGCTGGTTACTTGCTCCCTGACCACTGGCATCCTGCAGCTGCAGGGGCCTCCTTCTTACCCAGCACAATACCCACCCTGAGCTAGAACTCAGCCTGGGGACCTGAGGCGGGAGGTGGACCCAGGACTGCCTGAGAGGCCTGTGGGCTGGGTGAGCTCTGGCCTCCACTTCTGTGTGTGCTCCACCCCCTGTGGTGGAGAGAAGTCAGGCGGTTGGACCTGGTGCAAAAGAGACCTGATGGGCTATCCCCTCGGAGAACAGGCTGTGCACCCCGGACCCTCACCAGCCCTGGTACCAGCACCTTGTTGGGCAAGAGCCTGTGGCTAGGCCACCCATTGGTCTGACCCCAGGGTGCAGAGGGCACTGCCTGAGCCCCAGGGAGTCCAGGTGTTGTCTGCTGGTGCCTGGGGCTGTGGGGCCGACCAGGTGGCACCTGTCTGCTGTTGCTGGGCCCCAATGTGGCCCCACAGTCTGGCAGAGCATGCAGTTGGTGCGCAGTGGTAGTGACCTGGCGGCTTAAGCATGCATCTGTGGGAGCTGGCAGTACTGCCAGAGCCATACTGCTCTGTGCACCCCTGTCCTGTTCTGCTCCTCGGCTGACTTCGGGCCTCAGCTGTTAATCATGGGTGCCGGCAGGCCCAGCACTAATCTGCGAGGTCGGACAGCAGAGGTGAGGGACACCTCTGCTGCTTGTCATCAGCAATCCACTCCGACTCGTTGACTAAGTCCTGGCTGAATACTGCCAGTTAATTACAGGGATCGCAAACCTTTCTGCTCCAGCTGAGCGCTGAGGAGGAGGGCCAGGCGCCGAGCAAGCGCCAGCCTTGCTAATGGGCAGCACGCTGTCAGGCTATCGATCGCCACTGCTTGAGTCAGTGAGAAGCTCCCCACCCACACCAAGGATCAGGCTGCTAATTGTTGGCGGCCTCCCTCCTTTGGCCCTGCCTTGCTCCTGGGGCTCCAGGGATGTGCACACAAAGCCATGGGGTAGTGGCCTGGCATGGCAGACCCACCAGTCCCTTGCAGGCAGGGCTGGAGCTATGTAAAGCTGGGGATGGGGTCCCCTGGGAAGCCCCAAGTCCACTCATCCTTCTGGCCACAGGGTGCTGGTGTGCAGTTTTCCAGTGCTAGGGCATAGATACCTACACTTCTCCCCAGACCCCTGCACAGAGGCAGGGACCCTGGCCTTGCTGGGCAACGGTGGCCACCAGGTGTCACTCTCCCCCCAGAGCGTCCCAGGGTCAAGGCACGGGGGCCAGGGCGGCAGAGTGCTCTCAAGGGGCTGCCTAGCCATAAGTGGGACAGACACCTCACGGCCATGCTACAGCTGGGCACAGCTTGTGTGTGTGGTTCAGGCCCAGGAACTTGGTGAGGGGCCACTCGTGAGCATGGGCCTTCCTGGGCCATGGCAGTGTCGCACAGTGGAGCAGATGGGGCGAGGCACCTTTCTGGGTTTTGTTGTTGTTCAAGAAAAAGGTCTTTTCCTTATTAGTGTTGTTTATTTAAAAAAAAAAAAAAAATCACCTTACAGAGATCCTCCTCTCCCGTTGGCTGCAGAGCTGCCCAAGGCTGCCCTCTTGGGCTTCCCACCCGCATAACTCTTCTCCCCCACCCCCAGCAGTGTGGGTCTGGATTTAAACCAGTCTGGGTTTCCATCTTTCTGATGGAAGAGGTCAGCATTGCACTGTGTATATTTGTTCCTGGGTTTCCAGGCTTAGTGTGGCTGAGCTCTGGCCCTGTCCTGCAGCTGAGGGCCATGGGGGCCTTGTGGGTGTGGCTGCAATGACCTCCTGCCCTGCTCCAGCTTGGTGATGTGTGCAGACCTGGGACAGGCGCCCCTGGCTTGGCTGAGGAGCGGTGTGTTCCACTGATGACTTCTCCTTTGGTCCCTGAGACTGGCCCGTGTGGCCTTGGAGGTTTTTAGGGTATGGACAGCTTTGTGCACTGGGCTGGTGCCTCAGGGGTCTGGGAATGTGAACGGGGTACTGTGGAAGTTCACAGTAGTATGCTGTCAGGCCCCTGGAGTTAGTTGGAGCAACCTGCCCAGCAGCTGAGGACGCCTTGTGAGAGATGGTGGGGCACCAAGACCCTGCTGGGGGAGAGCTGCCAGTGGGCATGGCCACCCACTGCAGGATGCCCTGGCTTGCCACCTCTGCTCCAGCCCTGTTGGCAAGAGTCTGCGCCCCCGGAGCCCAGCTATCTGCTGCTGCTTTCTGGAGCAGAGAGGGCCTGGCAACGGGGATGGTGTGGATGTACCAAGACCTGGTGGCTTGTGCTCACAGATGGGGCTCATTTCCCAGGTCCTCCCTAGGCAGGTAGACTTCAGCCTTCTTCCCACACCAGGACTTGTGGGCCCTTCCTGTGCACTTGGGGGCGGTTCCCACCACTCCCTACAGGGGTCTGGGGTGGGCAGGGTGAGTGTCACATGGTAGTGGCAGTGTGCTGTGCTGCCTGAGGCTTCCCATCCTCCAGCTAGGGCGGCAGTGGATCATGTCGTGCTTGGTGCTCTGGGCCTGGGGTTGCACACTTTGGTCTCCCGCCTGCCCACGGGTGTGGTGGCTGACATGAGAGTCCAGCTCTGCTCGGCTGCTTCGGGCTAGGCCTGTGGCTCACATGCCACCTACTGTGCTCTCTCTGCAGGGTCCTCGCTGAGCAGTGAGTCATCGCCTGTGTCCTCTCCAGCCACCAATCACAGCTCCCCTGCTAGCACACCCAAGCGCGTGCCTATGGGGCCCATCATCGTGCCCCCTGGGGGCCACAGCGTCCCCAGCACCCCACCTGTGGTTACCATTGCCCCTACCAAAACTGTCAACGGTGTGTGGAGGAGTGAGAGCCGCCAGGTAAGTGGCCAGAGGTGGGGCAGCTGTGGGGCAGGATGCTTGACTGGGCTCAGATGCCGTGCCACAGGCAGGGTGGCTTGTGAGGTGGAATCCTCCAGAGGGTCATCCACCTTGGTGTGGACAGGGCTGGTCCCCCAATCTCTGTCCTGCTTACAAATGCATCTTCCTTGTGTCCCTTGTGTCTTGTACCCTGATCTCTTAAGGAGCCTAGACAGAGTAGGTCTGACCCTAGTGCTGTGTTCCCTTAGTTACCTCCTGAGAGCCTGTCAGTGAGTGTGGACCTCCAGGCAGTGCAGCCTGTGACACTTGTAGGCCCCTCACAACGCTGCATGTGTGGTATGTGACACCACCTCTTGCTGCTGCTGTTGCTGCTGCTGCCTGGATGAAGGGTCAGCTGTGGGGGCTGCAGCAACCCCATGTTTTAATGTGTGCTTCTCCCAGGCTCCTTGTGTAGGTGGCCACTGCTCCAGTCACCAGCCCTCTGCACCTGTGGGACTCTCACCCCTCCCTGTGTACTTGTTTAGAGCCCCTGTCAGCCTGGGTTCCTCCAGGAGCTTCTGCTGAGTCCCTGAAGGTACAGCACTGCTTGCAGATACTAATTAATCCACAAAGGCAGTGTCAGGGCAGCAGGGAGGCGAGCAGCCTCCACAGGCTCCTGCGGCCATACTGTCAGTTCCCAGTGCATTACCCCTCCTGCGTGCAGGATTCACCCAGGGCGAGGGTGCCCAAGGTACCCAGCTGAGACTCCTGGCTTCCTGAACCCCACCGGGGTCCTTACTTATCCTCCAGTGCCATCTCCTGTGGCTGAGGTGCTGCATTTGCCCTGGGAGTCCTTGTGTCTTGCTGTGCCCTGCCCTGTGTGCAGTGTAGAGGGACAGGGCCGGTCTGGCACGATATCACCAGGGGACTGGAACAGGGTATAGCTGGCTACTTCTGGCTTAAGGGCATTGTCACCAGGCTCTTCCTCCCCTACGGGTCAGCTCCAACCTGGGAGACCCGGATCACCTGGCATAGCTGCCCACAGGCTGGCTCTTCCCTAGCCTGAGCGGCCTGCGGGTTACTCCCTGTCCCTGCCTTGGCTGGATGTCCGAGTCCTCCCTATCGCTGGGAGGCTCCGGAGCTGGTACCCGTGCACCGCCTCCCCTGAGCCTATCACTCTTATCTGAGGGTCCCTCCTGTCAGAGGGTGACCCTGAAGGAGGGGTCCTGGTGTCAGATAATGAGCTTCTGCCTCAGGGAGGGCAGCAGGGACAGCAGATGTGGGCTCGTCAGTGTGAGTGCAGGGAGAGAGGCTCTGAGGAGAATTAATCCTTGTAGGGAGGGGAGCCCGCCCTCAGTGGCTGAGTCACCAGGGCCTCCTGGGGCTGCAGATGCAGGCAGGGAGTCAGGGGCCAGTGGCTTCGAGCTCTTTCTGGGGTCACAGTGTCTCTTGGTGGTGGGAGCATGGAGGAGAGATGAAATGAAAAATCGTCTATTTGGAAGCTAACAGGGCATGTCCTGCCTGTCTGACTGCAGAGACCTCTCTCTAATCACCAGAGGATGACGGATTTTCCTCCACCCGCCCCTCCTCCTCCCTCCTTTCATCGCCGCAGCTGCTCCTGCAGCGCTGCTCAGAAATAACAAGCTGCCCGCAGATGCGCCCTGACGCGCCTGTCTGCCAGGGCGGCTGTGAGACCCAGCCACCCCCGCTGTGGTGTGCCTGGGGCTCTGTGGCCTCTTGTGCCCAGCCCCGTGGGGCACTCCTGGCCTCCATGCCCTCCCGCCCTCCCTGCTGACCTAGTTCCCAGGTGCCCAGTGTAGCTTGGCTGAGTTCCAGCCTGATGAAGGCCAGGCGTGTGGGTCTGCCCTGCAGAGCCCACTGCTCTGCCTGCTGACTGCTCCCCCGCCCCCTCCTGATTGTCCTCAGCCAGGCCAGGAAGGTGCCATCTGGCCCAGCTGCCTTCAAGCAGGCCTTTGTCCCTGGCAGGGGGGAAGGGGCTGTTGGGGACAGCTCGGCTGAGGGTGTGCTCAGCGGGTACCTCCTGGGCAGGGCGGCCTAGAGCTATGTAGTTCTGGTGTCTGTGGCATGTGGTCCTGGGACACTACATAGGTGTCCTGGGAACTTATGCCAGTGCTCTTCCTGGTATACAGCTCTGTCCCCTGAGAACTGCTGCTGGCCACCAGGGGGTGGGATGGTAGCCATCTCCCTCTTGCCCTGACACTGCTGCCCATGGGACTATCTTGCTAGGACCCTGACCCCTGTTCCCATCCCAGAGTGTAGTGTGCCATTCTGGCTCCATTCAGCTTAGCCCAGGTGGGAGGTATCTTTCCTTGCTCTGTGCCAGCCTGGGGGTGGCGTAAGTGGAGAGCCAAAGGAGAATTGTGAGGGAATGAGCCAGGGGCCCTTCCAATTGTGGTGATGGCTTCAGGACAGGCTCTGGCCCCTGTCTAAGCCCATGCCTGCCCTACGAGCCAGGGTGGCCACTGATGTGTTGACAGGTGGGGAAACAGGCTTGGAGCAGTTATGGGCCAGCCTGGGGGCCCTGGAATGGGACAGGATCCTGTCTGTCTCTAAGAGTAAGCCAGAGCCTGTCCTGAAGCCATCACCACAATTGGAAGACCCCAAAGCTAGGGCTTGATGGGCACTTATGTGTCTTCCTGTGAGATGCCGTGTGGTTGTCCCCTGAGGAAGGGGCAGGTCAGAGGTTGTGAACCTGAAAGGACCCCACTGTGCACGAAGGGGTCCTTTAATGTGCTGCTCATTAAAAGTCCCATCAGCAGCCTGTCTTCTTCACTTAGCTGCTGCTGGCTGTTTTCTGAGCACAAGGGCATTGAGGAGCATGTGGTGGCACTGTGCCTCCATAGCCACAGGGACACTGGCCAAGAGGGGGCCATGGTGGTGCCTTCATGGCCCACCCTGGGCTGGCAGAGTCTCATTGCTCCCTGGTGCCCACCCCATAGCAGGTGCCTTCCTGCCAGCTCTGGGAGGGCACCATCAACCTGGGTACTTGGTTTCATGGCTCAGGGTAGCAGAGCTGCATGTGTGCCTTGGAGTGCAGCAGGTCACTTTGGCTATTGGGTGGAGCTGAGGGCTTCTGGGCCCTGGTGTGGGTCCACGCTGTGGCTGTCAGAAGAGGCCAGGGTCTCTGCTGCATGTGTTGTCTTATGCACCTGTGCCTCAGTGACCTCTCAGTCCCAGGGGAGCTCCTGGTCACCTCCGCCTTGGGGAGATCTTTGAAGTGTGCTGGAGGAGGCCCCACAAGGCCTGGAGTTCAGACCTGACTGGTGGAGGCTGCGCCCGTCACCTTTCTGTTCCTGCTACCCCATGTTCTGTGCTTTAGGAGCAGAACCTTCCCCAGAGGACATTTCTGCTTCTGCAAGGTGGGCCCTCCTGAGACTAGGGAGCCTGGCTCATCTTGGACAGCCTCTGGCTGGGCATGTGGCCTGATCCTGTGCTTGTCCTTCTGCAGGATGTTGGTGCTCGGGGCAGCAACAGCGGTGGTCGGGAGCGCCTCCTCGTGGAGCCACCACTGGCACAGGAGAAGGCAGGTGGCCCAGCTGTCCCTTCGCACCTGCTCAGCACCCCATACCCTTTTGGCCTGTCCCCCAGCTCAGTCATGCAAGATTCACGCTTCCCCCCTCTCAAGTAAGTGCCTCTGCTGGCCCGGCTCTGCCCCGAGGCCCTGGCCTGCCCCTGCTGCACACCCCACCTAAACCCGTCTTGTCCTTGGGCTTGGAGGCCAGGTTGGCTAAGGTGGTAGCCACCTTAGTCTGTGGTCCTGGGCCTCCCAACAGGGCCATATCTTGTTAGCGAGACAGGACCTGTGTCTGCAGGAGGCCTCCTAATAGTTCTAGGGAAGTGCGGGATGAACTCTGTTGGCCGGCTCGGACAGGCTCTCTGCTCACCTGTCACCTTGCCCACCTGCTATCTTACCCTGCAGCCTCCAGCGGCCTGTGCACCACGTGGTGCCTCCAAGCACAGTGACTGAGGACTACCTGAGGAGCTTCCGGCCCTACCATACTGCCGAGGACCTGCGCATGTCCTCCCTGCCCCCGCTTGGCCTGGACCCGGCCACTGCTGCAGCCTACTATCACCCCAGCTACCTGGCCCCACACCCCTTCCCACACCCGGCCTTCAGGTGAGCACTGGTCCTCCTCTCAGGACTGCTGGGATTGATTCTCAGGAGTTGCCCAGCCCTGAGGACAGCGGGCTGCTCAGCCCCTGCCGTCTCTGTCTAGGTTCAGGGCTCCTTGTATTGGGAGCCTGGTGGACAGCCCCAAGAGTGCCTCTGCACAGCTTGACTGGAGGGAGGAAAGTGGTGGATGGAGATTTAGTGCCCCAAACTGGACAGAGGTGGGACTGGGGTGGAACCAGGAGTCCACAGCACTGGGCTACCTTATGTTCTCTATGTGTGACTTTGGCACCCACAAGCCCCATCCTCTCATACAGGATGGATGAATCCTACTGTCTGTCCGCCCTGAGGTCTCCATTCTACCCCATCCCCACCCCCGGCTCCCTGCCTCCGCTGCACCCCTCGGCTATGCACCTCCATCTCTCTGGTGTCCGTTACCCACCGGAGCTCTCACATTCATCACTGGCCGCATTGCACTCGGAACGGATGTCAGGGCTCAGCGCAGAGAGGTGAGCTTGTCCTGGCTGGCTGGCTGCCTGGAGAGTAGGCCTCTCCCTGCGCCCAGGCAGTTGCTCGGGGAAGGACTGGGTGGGCTCTGGCTTGGGGCTCTGTGGCTCCTGGGCTTGGCCACTCCTGTCCTCAGTCTACCTGTGAAGTGGGACCATGGTGGTACGTACCTCAAGACCTCGGATAGGGCCTGGCTGGCAGCTGTGCCAGGCTATGTTGGGGCTTCTACTCAGAGCTGTTGTGATCACGTGGAAAGGAAAGAGCCTGGCTTATGCCCGTTCCCACGCAGACGAGTTGGATCCCTGGGGCCAGCCCCACTTCCATGGAGGACCTGAGCCCTCACATTCCCTTCACAGGCTGCAGATGGATGAGGAGCTGCGGCGGGAGAGAGAGCGGGAGCGGGAACGGGAGCGGGAGGCTGACCGTGAAAGAGAGAAGGAGCGTGAGCGCGAGCGTGAGAAGGAGCGTGAGCGCGAGAAGGAGCTGGAGCGAGAGAAGGAGCGTGAGCGCGAGCTGGAGCGCCAGAGGGAGCAGCGGGCCCGGGAAAAGGAGCTGCTGGCTGCCAAGGCACTGGAGCCTGCCTTCCTGCCTGTGGCCGAGCTGCACGGGCTGCGTGGTCATGCTACAGAGGAGCGGACCAAGCCCTCAGAGCAGCTGACGCCGACTCGAGCAGGTACCTGGTGGCTAAGCCCACTGTGTAGTCCAGGCGGCCTCAAATATTTCTGCCTTGGCCTCCTGAGCTGTGCCCCCACTGCCCTAGCTCATGTCCTTGAGAGTCTCTTAGCTTTGTGTAAAGGCCATGTGTAACCACCAGCCTGGCTGTTGTGATTCCAGAAACGGAAGTCTGCCCTTCTGAGCAGGTGCCACAGGCCTGTCATCTGGAGCATTTGTTTACTAGGCCTCTGTATAGGAGAGATGGTGTAGCGCAGCCCTTGTTTCTGGCTGGGGTAGAGCCGGTGTAGGGCAGCCATCCCGGTGGACGCTCAGGCTGAGGAGGGCCAAGGGCAGGCCCCAGTTCTGGCAGTGACTGGATTTTTCCCCACAGAGAAGCTGAAGGATGCAGGCCTACAGGCACCCAAGCCCGTGCAGCACCCCCTGCACCCAGTGCCCACGCCACACCATGCCGTGCCTGGCCTCATCTCCAGCCACGGAATCTTCTCCCTGCCAGCTAGCAGTGCTGCCGCAAGCCTGCTGATGCAGCGCACCAATGAGGAGGAGAAGTGGCTGGCGCGGCAGCGCCGGCTGCGGCAGGAAAAGGAGGACCGGCAGTCCCAAGTGTCGGAATTCAGGCAGCAGGTGCTGGAGCAGCATCTGGACATGGGCCGGCCACCAGTGCCTACGGAGGAACACAGACCTGAGAACAGCAGGTAGGGCCCCCCCCCCCCCCAGGGTGGGATTTTCTGTGGGCCAGGACCCTCAAGTGTTTGCATGTCTTGTCACTGCCACACACCTCCCATTGTCCTCTTAAGCCTCCTGTGAGGAGGCTGAGAGAACCCATCTACAAGTACAGGACCCCAAACTAGGGGTGGGCAGAGACCCTAGGGGCTGCTGCTGGTGCCAGAGGTACCAGGCCAGAAGGCTTAGTGACTGATAATCCCTGTTGGCTTTCATCCTGGATGGTTTTTTGTTTTTTAATTGAGGTGCTGCTTTTAATTTATGGGGCCGGTGAGAGAGCTTAGCAGACTAAAGCACATGTGTAGTAGCCAAGCACAGAGACCGTGATCCCCAGCACCACATGCCACATCAGCCCCCAACCCCCAGGCTGAGCCGACCAGAGTCTGGGCGTGGTGACACAGGCATTACTGAGTCTGAGCTGTGTATTGAGACCCTGTGACAACCAAGTCCATTAAAAAAAAAATCATTTCTGTTTAAGAGAAAAAACATTTTTATCGAATTTTAAGCAAGTCAGGTGTGGTGGTGCACACCTATGGTCCCAGTACTCGTGAGACAAAGGAGTGCTGAGAGTTTAAGCTGACCTGGATTACATAGCAAAACCCGTCTCAAAAAAATAGCACCACTAATAAGATACGCTCATTCTCAACCTCGTTTCTCCCAGAGTAGACTAGTTCCCTAGGAGTCCTGTGCCTTTCTCTGGCACCCATGCTCTGACCTGGCCTTGTGGCCTGGGTTCCCCCTGCCAGGAACAGCGCTCCTCTGCCTTGATCATGAAGGCCAGGCCTCCACAGCTCTGCTTTGGCCAGGCAGGGACACAGGCCTGTGCTGGCCTCAGGTCCTCCAGGTGTGGAGCAGCAGGCAGGGAGATTTCTAGGGTCTACACAGCCCTCTTCCTTGTGGTGCTGTCCATCCGCAGAGAGCCGCCACCTCCTACCGTGAAGGAGTTAGCTCAGCTTCCCAGCTATGACTGGGAGGGTCTGGCCCTGGTCTACTAGTGGCCTCACATTGCTAGAGGAATAACTTCCCCTGGGTCATGCTGTCCCTCTGCTGCTTGGGCACCTGTGTTGAGGCCTCATAAGGGCCTGGCTTCAAGGGCTCCTGAGCTGCCCTCTGCATCACTGACCCCTCTCCACTGCCCCCACTGTGTCTCCTGTGAAAATCTGGGCTTCTTTGGGCTGCCCACAACACGATACAGGTGTCAGGCTGGCCTGCACCTATGCTGCTGCTGCTTCCAGCAGGGGTGGCCACCTAGGCTTGGATGATAGCCATGGCCAAGTACCTCAGGACTGTGACATTCAGACAGGGTCCTCTTCGCAGCTGAAAAGATGTGTAGTGCTTGTCTCTGGTGTGCGAAGTGTTTGTTCTGCTGAGTGTTTTCATCTTCTGCCATTCACCTAAGGACAGTTTCCAGTGCTGTTCCTGTTGTGCTTTATAGCTTCTGGAGCTGGACTCTTGCCTCTGAGTGTGCAGGATAAAGGCAGCCCTCACGGCAGTGGACATGGTACCCAGCCACTGTAGCAGGCCATGGGCACTGGCCCAACGTGCTGTGTCCGTCCTTCCTGCAGATGTGCCCCAGGTCACTGAGCAGTATGGTCCCAGTGTCCAGTTAAGCTGCCTCAGAAGAAAAAAGCTCTGGAGAATCAGTCCTTTTGGTGTTGCCTTTTGCTTGAAGTGCAGTGAGGAAATGACGTGATAGGTGGCATGACAGCCTCTTAAGGAGTCCCGAGTTGGAGCCTGAATGCCCTTCTGCCCAGACCATGGCATGCAGCTGCTGCCATGGAGGGGCTGCAGGGGCACAGGTCACATCCCATGTGAGGGTCTTCCTGTAGCTTGGGTTCTAGGCTGGGCCAAACCTAGAAGTTCCATTCTGGCCTGTTGCCTGCCTGAGTACAGTAAGGAGAGCAGTCATGGCCCCTGCCAGGCTCTCTAATCTCTGTCCCCTGGGGAAAGTCTGGTGGCAGGGCCATGTTAGCAGAAAACATAGACTGGGCACCTGTACTCACAGGGTCTAGGTGAGTAGGCAAGTGTGGCCTGGGCCCGAGGGGACTGTTCAGCGTCACCAGCAGCTCAGTTCTGGACCACCCTGGCCCCTGGGCAGATGCGCTCCTTGCTGCCAGCTGAGGGCCCAGCCTGGATATGCAAGTGGCACCCTTGCCTGTTCTTGAGCTGCAGCACACTGCCCAGGGCTAGCAGGGAGCTTGGAGAGGTCCTGGGCACCAGCAAGTCTTCTGCCCTGTGACCACCGGTCGATCTCTGTCTCCAGGCCAGGACCAAACCGGCTTGAACAGGGCAGCCGCGAGGCCCCACAGCACTTCGGTGGGCCACCCCCCCTCATCTCTCCCAAGCCCCAGCACCACACGGTGCCCACCGCCCTCTGGAACCCAGTATCGCTGATGGATAACACCCTGGAGACGCGGCGGGCCGAGAGCCACCCCTTGCACAACCACCCGGCTGCATTTGAGCCCAGTCGCCAGGCCGCTGTCCCACTGGTAAAGGTGGAACATGTCTACTGCCCAGAGAAAGCAGAGGAGCCCCGGAAGCGAGAGACTGCCCCTCTGGACAAGTACCAACCACCGGCACGGGAAGCAGGAAGCCTGGAGTCCCCGGCCTTTCCCCATGTGCCTGGGCCCTTCCTCACTGAATTTGAGAAGTCTACACAGACACTCCTGGGCCAGCAGCGGGTCTCTCTGCCCCAGGCAGCCTCCTTTGGGGAGCTCAGTGTGCCCCTGAAGCCAGGCTCGCCCTACCGGCACCCGGCATCCCGGGGCCCTGATTCTGCCTACATCTATGATGAAGTCCTGCAGCAGCGCCGGAGGCTGGTCAGCAAGCTGGACTTGGAGGAGCGCAGGCGGCGTGAGGCTCAGGAAAAAGGTCTGGTCCCTGGGTGGTCCTGGCCTCTTTGGGAAGGGGATTGTAGCAGGACCAGGGAGCCTGCTGCCTGCTGCTGGCTGCCACCTCCTGGCTGCCACCTCCTGGCTGTCACCTTGTCCCCTCCCAAGGTGGCAGGTTCACAGACCTCCGTGTAGCAGCCTGGCACCTCTGCAGGGAAATGGACCTTGGGCTACCAGCACCTCATCCCACAAAGGCAAATCAGGTCCTGCATGTAGAGGCTGCTGCAGACACGCACAATTAATATGTGATGAGTGGTGGCTAATAAGGAGGCATTAAATATTAATCCAGCATTAACATGAGAGCAGGCTGGCAACAAGACAGGCCTGGGCCCTGGTGTCAGCTGCAGGCAGGTAGCCAGGGAGTGAGGGGCACAGTTGACACTGCTGAGGCCAGGCCAGATGTCGGACACCTTTGAGGCAGGGCTGGGTGCAAGGCTGCTCCCCCATACCCCCATCAGGCTTTGATTTGGAGGTAGAGGGCAGCAACAGATGCCTGGCGACACCTCAGACATGGAACCCTGGTCCTATCTGGTGTAGAGCTTGGCTCTTCCTGACTTCCATTGAGCAGGGGCACAGTGGAATCTTCCTAGGGTGCTGGTTTAGGCTGAATTTGGAACCCAACTAGAATTAGGCTACTCATCTAATAAAGGAAGAGGGCCTGCATTGACCCCGTGGCAGGGGCTCTGCCCAGGCCCTCCTGGGAGTGCGTGTACTAACAGCATGAAGCTGCTGTGGGCACCACTTGGGCTCTGGCAGCGGGTGGGTCCCCTGCCAGTGGGGTCTCCGGAAGCCCCACATTGCGACTTGGGGCTTAGCATTAGAGTCCTGCTGGGTTGAAAGGAGCCATCTTTAGAGCTCTTCAAGAGGTCAGCAGGCACAGCCTGGAGGCCAGCTGGCTCACCCCCACATCCCAGCTGCACATGAGCCAGAGAACTCAGGCCCCCAGCCTGGCTGACCAAAGCTGCCTCTGCCCTCAGGGTACTACTACGACCTTGATGACTCTTATGATGAGAGTGACGAGGAGGAGGTGCGGGCCCACCTGCGCTTTGTGGCTGAGCAGCCACCCCTCAAGCTGGACACATCTTCTGAGGTATTCTGCCCTCCTCCTTTCATGGCATGCTTTGAACTGGGCTTTTATACATGGTGGTCAGTCCTCCTGGGTACCAAGTCAGGCATTGCACAGATCACAAGGGCCCCGGAAGGGGACCTCAGGACAGTGAAAGGGTTCCACTGCCAGTGGTTTCAAACTCATTTGTTTTCTTTCCCAATCTAGAAGCTAGAGTTTTTGCAACTTTTTGGCTTGACCACCCAACAGCAGAAGGAGGAGCTGGTGGCCCAGAAGCGGAGAAAGCGTCGGCGGATGCTGAAGGAGAGAAGCCCTTCTCCACCAGCAGTTCAGAGTAAGAGACAGATGCCTTCGCCGAGACTGGCACTGTCTACCCGCTACAGCCCCGACGAGATGAATAACAGCCCCAACTTTGAGGAGAAGAGGAAGTTCCTGACCATCTTCAACTTGACCCATATCAGTGCAGAGAAGAGGAAAGGTACGGCTTCACCTAGCCTGTATGGCAGGAAGTGGGGTCCGGGTGGGTGTGTGCTTGTACCCCACAGTGCATCTGGCACGCCTTGCTGTTGTCCCCACACACACTCAAAGTCTGTTTGTTCTTGTCTCACCTTGGGTAGCCATGAAGACTGGTGTTTCTTCATGTGCAGCCTGTCCTGAGCTGACAGCTGCCCTGGTCACTCGTCCAGCTTGTGCCTGAGCAGAGGGGGAGGTGCAGCCTTCCCCTGAGTTCTGTGTCTGCATGCTGCAGGCTTGAACTGTGGGTGGTCCCAGACACGGCCTGCTGGGCTTTGTGTTGTGTGGCAGGCAGCCTAGGCAGGAAAGGCAGGGGTGTCCTGTCCCTATTAGGCAGGATGAGCATGTGGAGCAGATGGCTGGCTGCTGCTGAGGTACTCCTGGATTGGTCCACTCACCCTGAGCAAGCAGTATGGACAGTGATGGGAGGGTCCTTAGGCCGAGATCTGCTGCTCAGCAACGATGGTGCAGCCTGGCTCCTCCCATGGCTTCTACGGCCACGGTCTTCCTGACGTGCTGGCTTGGTGCCGAGATGCTGATGTTCCTGGCCATGCTCCCTGCGTGTCTCACAGTCCCCTTGGCATCCCCTCTGGAAGAACGAAGGAAAGCAAGAGTATCTCAGGCCTTGATTTGCTTCAGCATGATTAGTGGGGAGTGGCAGCAGTGTTTCCATTTAGCCTGCTTTCTGAAACTTTAAGGGGTACTGGCAGGATTTTTGCCAGCAGAAATCCTTGGGAAATGTGCCTAGGAGCTTTTGTTTTGTGGGTGTTTTTTTTTTTTTTAAATGAACTGTGTTTTCACCTGATTGAATTTATAGAGGAAGCCATCGGCACTGTGGCCTCTTCAGTTTCAGAATTGGCAAGAAGCACAGCCGAAGCAGGAAGCCACAGCATGGACCGTCCTGGGGTCTTGTTCAAGCACCAGGAGTAGTGGTGCCGGGGCTTCTCCTTCCATGGGGCCACCTTTTTTTTTTTTTTTTTTTTTAAATGAGAACACTTCTGCAGAAGTCTCCAGAAAGACCATGGGCACTGGTTGCTCCCAGAGTCTTTCACATTGCACGCACAGCTGCTGAGAGCACATCTGGCACGTGCGGTAGAAGCTAGGAGGCCGGCCCCACTCTAGCTCAGAGGCTTGTCCGTCACCATGGCCTGGCCCATGGCACTTGATTTTTGATTCTTCTCAGTTTAACGGGCTTGCACCTGCAATCCTGATGGGCCTGGCTCCCACCTTCCCTCTCAGCGACAGTGCCTTGCCTCGTTAACCTCAGGATGCTTTTCTCACAGACAATGAGAGGCTTGTTGAAATGCTCCGTGCCGCAAAACAGAGAACACTGTCAGCAGCAGTGGCAGATTCCTTGACAAACTCTCCGAGGGACAGCCCTACCATCTCCCTGAGCGGTAAGGGAAGGGCAGCCCCACCCACCACTGCCCAGGGTCAGAGGTGGTGCTCAAGGTGGTCTTCATCCTGAACCTGACCTGCAAGGCGACGTTTCTCTCCATCCCTCTTAGAGTTGACACACAGTCACACTGCTCCTTGGGATGCGACTTGGCAGAACTTGGGTGGGGACCAGCTTTGCAAAGCTGCCTGGTCTGCGTGGTCTTAGCCATCGACCCTCAGAGCCTTGTTCCAGAGCCAGAGGAAGGGGACTCGAGTCCTGGAAGTGCTGCCCTGGGCAGGAGGACACGCTGTGGCCTGGTCTGCTGGCCCACCCCACCTCTCCTGCCTGAGCTCTTTGCTCTTCTCCTTCCTGGCCTTGCCAGCACCTGCTTTCACGTCTGACTGCACCTCTGCCCACTGAAGCAAGCAGGGACTCCTCCTGGCCACCGTCGTTGGCTGGTTCCTTGTGTGCTTCTCAGCCAGTTGGGCTAAGCTCCACCTTCGCGCTTCGCGACTGGGAGCAACTTGCTTCTTCCATCTGCTCTCTTCTCATTGACCCCCTCGGAACCATTCCAGGATGAACTTGCTACTAAAAGTGCCACCTTTTCAGACCCTAACCACAGTGATTCATGTCCCCAAGTCTTGCTTCTTTGTACTAGGTCTTTGTTAAATGTAAGCCTTTAGAGGCTGGAGTCCGAGTGCTGGACACATACCTGTTAACGTAGCACTGCATGCTGGTAATGCCAGCACTCAGGAAGCTGAGGCAGGAGGATCACTGTGCGTTCGAAGTTAGCCTGGGCTACGTAGTGAGTTCAAGGCCAGCCTGAACCACAAAGCAAGACCCTGTCTCAGAAAAAAATTCAAAACCAGCAATTTGCAGCCCTTAACATTTCCCCACTTTCTGTCTCTCAAAGAACCAGCCACACAGCCAGCTTGTCTTGAGACAGAAAAGCCTGTCAGCATTGCTGCCTCTTTGTCTGATGTCCCAAAAGCTGTGGAAACTGGGAGACTAGAACCACTCAGGCCCCAGGAACTGTCGAGAGCTCAGGAGCCAGCTCCTCCCAGCGGTGAGAAGGCCCGGCTGAGCGAGGCCCCTGGGGGCAAGAAGAGCCTGAGCATGCTTCATTACATCCGGGGCTCTGCGCCCAAGGACGTCCCTGTGCCGTTATCCCACAGCCTCAACGGAAAGAGCAAGCCGTGGGAGCCCTTCGTGGCAGAAGAGTTTGCACACCAGTTCCACGAGTCGGTGCTGCAGTCCACCCAGAAGGCCCTGCAGAAGCATAAAGGTAATGAGGCTCCCTGTTTGCTCTGCTCTTGGGCCACATCAGCAGCTGTTCTGTATAGCCTTGGGCTCCAGTGGCCCGCTGTGGAGCAGCAATGGAGCCTGAGGTCTCAGTAGCCTGTTCTGGTCTGCAGACTCTGCTCCAAGACATTCAGCACACAGTGCTTCAGAGCTAAGGAAGACCCGGGAGGTGGGTTGGTGGCCAGAGGTGCCGTGCACCTGACAGCACAGTGCTGTTCCCTGCCTTTGCCTGCAGCACGCAGCTGACCACTCTGGCCTTCTGATAGCACCTGCAGGCACTGCTCTATGCAGCCCAACCCTGCCCCCAGCCTGCATGCATGGCTCCAGATGCACTTGTGACATAAGAAGGGCTACTGCTCTGTACTCCCAGTGAACTCAAAACTGATCTGAAGAAATTCTCAGTAATACAACTAGAGGAAAATGTAGTCATAGCTAAAACCACATTTACCACTCCAAACACTACACTAACATTAATGAAAAGGAGTCATTTTCTCTTTGTTTATGCAGTACTGGGGAATCAAACCCCCAGGGCCTTTGTACTGTGTCCCTAGATCCTGTTTTTGGAAACAGGGCTGAAGCTGGCTTTGGATTCATAGTCCTTCAATCGCAGCTTCCCAGGATGCTAGGATTAGAGTATGGGCCACTCTGCTTGGCTAGGTGTCATTTTCAGGCACAAGCTCTGCTACTATGAGTAGGACCTGTTTGAATTAGCACTACCTACTAAGATACATTGGTGTGGCTTCATCTGTACAGGGTGCAGCTACAAGCAGGACCAAGGCGTCAGCCAGACTGTGGAGACAGGTCACAGCCTAGCAATTCCTCATGCAGAGGGGAACTTCATGGCCTGGGGGCTCAGGCTGCCCATGTCCAAAGCCACAAATTCCAGCCCACAGGTGGTGGCTGGGATCACACATGTGCCTCTGCTTAGTGGAACTGCACCTGCTCGAGTCCACAGCTCTTCCACCTCAGGCATGGGTGCCGTCTGTGCCCAGCCTGCCTGAACCCCTGCAGCTCTGAGGGGTCTGCACACAGGGCAGCATAGGGCCCCTTTGGACACCCTTGTTCTCCTCCCCAGGGGGTACAGCTGCACTGTCTGCAGAACAGAACCACAAGGTTGATGCATCTGTTCACTACAACATCCCTGAGTTGCAGTCATCCAGCCGGGTCCCCCTGCCCCAGCATAATGGGCAGCAGGAGCCCCTAGTGGGAAGGAAGGCATCCCACACACAGGAGATGGACCCAGGCTCAGAAGACAGCGAGGAGGAAGAGGAGGAGGAGGAGGAAGAGGAGGAAGAAGTGCCCAGGTGCAGGTGGCAAGGGCTGGAGGCAATTCTTGAAGCTTACCAGGAACACATAGAAGGTATGCAGTGGGTGTGGAGTAGGTGTGAGAGGGAGCTGCCGCCTGCCAGTGCCTATGTGGGATGCTTGCCAACCTGGAGCTGTTCTAAGTTGTGGAGCTGCCACTTCTAGGGCATAACCCCTTGAAAGTGACTGATTCTCGGGCTCTACAGGTCTACTTGCTCAAGCCCCGGGCAAGTCTCACTGGGGAGTGGTTGGGGCTGGGGCCTCCACGGACAACCTGCCACTGACCTGCGTACCCAGCCTGAGGGCATTTAAACTCAGTAAGGAGCTGTGTGGCCCATGCGCAGGAATGTCTGGCTGTCTGGGTTGCATCTAAAGTATTCTATCCCCAAACTTGTGCCAGCCTGGGCATGGGACTCCCCTAAAAGGCTACTTTGAGAATGTGACCACATTTTCAGGTACCTCTGTGCTGCAGCTCACTTCTGGACTGTGGGCAGCTGGCACTGCCGGATCTGGTTTCAGGTGGGCACTGAGGTGTGCTCTGCCTTGCTTCCTTAGGACATCTGCAGAGGTCCTTTGGGAAGTGAAGGACACACAGCTTAGCCTGTGGGCACCACGTGTGCCTGCCACAGCCAGCCCTCCTCAGTGGCTGTAGTTGCCTCGCTTTCATTTCAGCATGTGTTGCTGCCCTGTAAGGGCGTGGTGGTAGGAAATTCAGTGACACCATTTGATCATCTGCCCATAGCTGCTTGAGCATTTGTTCTATTGTCTGAACTTTTGTTACTTCAAAGTATTTGGAATGCCTATTCTTGGGGTGCACACACATGCACTCTGAGGCAATACACAGCAGTAGGTAAGGTTAATTTTTTAAAATCTTTTATCTGGTATAGGGTCTCGCTGTGCAGCTCAGACTCTAGTGATCCTAGTGTCTCAGCCTCCCCAGCACTAGGATTATAGGTGTGCACCACTATGCCCAGTCTCAGTGGACAGCTTGGCACAGGGCCAGCATGGCATGTGGTACAGGTCCTTGGCGCTTGCCAGGCAGAAACTTAGACCACCGAACTATCTCCCCAGCCCCAGATTAAATTTTAAAGTGGAGTGGAGATGTCTTTTCTGGGTTTGTCCCTGCACCAAGATTGCAAGGATAATTTTCTGGTTTTTCTTCAAGTCTCAAGTTTTCCTTTTCTTACTGTTTACCATGTCTGGGACTCTTGTACATGGAGGAGGGGAACAGACCACAGCTTCACCCAGAGGCTATCCTGGGGTGGTGGGGGCGCAGCCTATAGCCTCTTGAGCTCTGGAGTGACCTGCCCTGTCATCTGCCTGTGCTCTAACTCAGCTGTTCTTGGCCCTTGGCCTTTGCCTTGAATTTTACAAGCACTTTACTATATTAAGCTCTGAAAGAAAAGTACTGTTAGAGCTAGCCATGCCTGCTCACCTGTGGTCCCAGTTACCTAGAGGCTGAAGGCCAGGCTGAGCAGACAGGTGATAGAGCATTTATCTAGCAGGAATGGCACCCAGGGCTCCATCCCCACTAGTGACAAGGAGAGGTCTTTCCTCTGATCTTGGTTGCATTAGGTTGACAGACACAGGGAGGAATCCCAGTCCTTGACTGTGGCATAGCAATGTATAAAGAAGTTTCCTTTTACTAGATTTAGGAAACTTAGAAACCCTAGGTAGGAGTCAGAAGATCAGACCTATACTTTTAAAGGTGTCATTTCTCTTTGAAATTTTCTACTTCAGGTTTTCTTGTAACCTAACATCCTCTACTGGTAAGGAGTAGCATTAGTGGAGCTCAATTCTATCAAGTTTTAAGAGGCATCCTACTTTACTTTTTTTTATCTATTCAGTACAGGGTCTGCAGGGGCTCACCTCAAAGATTGGACTTGTATTGATTCTCCTGTTTTCAGCCTCCCAAGTGCTGGGATTACAGAGCTCAGTATGGCACACAAGATCAAACCCAGTCCCTTTATGTGCCTAAGCAGGCACTTTAATCTGCTGACCTATTTGGCCAATTCTTGCAGTATACTTTAAAAACAAGAATTTTATTTGCCAAGTTTATCTGAGTTTCTGGTGGATTTTTTTTTTTTTTTTTTTTTTGGTACTGGGGATCCAACTCAGGATGTTGCACTTGCCAGGAAGGCAATAAAAACCACTGTGCTGTCTCTCTAGATCTGTATCTTCCATACTGGTTATTGGCTGAGTTCCCCTCCTCTTGAAGTTTCTCCATCCATCCTTGTCCGATCTGGTATGTCAGTGTCTCTTGGACTGTAGGTGAAGCTTCTGCAGACTCTGGTACTGTGGTACTTCATGTTGCCATCAAGGTAATTTTAAACCCTGGTGTGAGCAGCAGTCAGCACTGAGGCATGAGGGTCATGCCACACCGGAGCAGCCTGGGCTATACAAATGAATTTGGGGCCAGCCTGAACTATATAGGAAGGCCTGGCTCAAAACCAAAACACAAATCTTTCTAAAGTTAGCCATGTAGCCTTATTTTTCATTCTGAAAGGCATTATACAGGGCTTTATCCTTGACAGTTTTAAAGTCCCTCTCTTAGCCTGGTGTGGTGAGGCACACCTGTAAACTCAGCCCTCCAGAGGCTGAGGCACCAGGGTCACTGCCAGTTTGAGACCAGCCTGGGCTACAAAATGAGCTCAAGGAAACTGCATAGGGAGACCCTGTCTGTAAAAGACAATACCAAAAATGGATCTGGCATCTTTTTTTTTTTTTTTTTTTTGTCTTTTTTTGAGACAGGGTCTCGCTATGCAGTTCAGGCTGGCTTTAAGCTCACTTTGTAGCTCAGGCTGGTCTCGAACTCCCAACAATCCTCCTGCCTCAGCCTCCCGAGTGCTGGGATTACAAGCATGCGCCACCACGCCCGGCTTTTTTTTTTTTTTTTTGGCGACCTGGCATCTTTGATGAGGCAGAGATTTGATTACTCAGTCCCTAAGTTACCCTGGCTTTTTTTTTAGTAGCTTACCTGGAAAGCCTAACTTTGTGTTTCAATTTGAAAAGATGTATTTTAAGGGGTCAGGGAGATACAGTGGAATAAGTGCTTCCCTGGCAAGTGTAAGGGCCTGAATTCAATCCCTGGTTCCACAAAAAAAACAAACAAACAAAAAAAAAAAAACAGAAAACATGTATTTTAAGGTCTTGCCTTAAATGACCTTCTGATGTCATTATTCTGGGTTAGCTTTTTTTGGGGGGGTGTTAGCTTTAATAAAAGAGCTGCAGGCTGGAGGTGGTGGCATATGCCTGTAAAATTCAGTCTCAGAAAACCAGAAACTAAGGGGAAAAAAGGGTGGGGTACAGTGGTCTGCAGGAAAGGCTTCGGGGCACTGGCTGCCCGGAGGACCCCACTGCTGTACAGATGCAAGCTCACCACCTTCTTTCAGAGCAAAACCTGGAGCGGCAGGTGTTGCAGACCCAGTGCCGGCGGCTGGAGGCCCGACACTACAGCCTCAGTGTGACTGCAGAGCAGCTGTCCCACAGTATGGCGGTGAGCAGGCATTTGAGAGGGAGGGAGGGAGGCATAGTCTTGGGGCACTGCGGGCTTCAGTTGATTGTCCCAGCTTGTGAAATGTGGGTCCGTCCTTTCCCCATGAGGAATTCTGTCTCCTTCTCTGCTTGTCTCTCCTCTGTGGTGTGCCTGGGAGGGCATTTTTTGGAGATGGGGCGCTCTGGAGGCTACCCAGCCCTCTGCTGTCTACCCACTTCAGGCAGCAGGGATGTGGGCAGGGCTCAGAGCACTCCTCAGAGAACTTGGTCCTTGAGCTGATACTACAGTGCTCATGCTTTAAAAGCTGGGATTGCCAGAGTGCAGACCCTGGAGAACCAGGCTGAGAAAGGGATGTTTTCCACGTGTGCATTTGTGCCACACTGGATGGGGTGCTCTTTTCTGATGTTAAGTTACCCTCTCTCCAGGAGTTGAGAAGCCAGAAGCAGAAGATTGTCTCTGAACGGGAGCGGCTCCAGGCAGAACTGGACCACTTACGGAAGTGCCTTGCCTTGCCTGCAATGCATTGGCCTAGGGGTTATTTCAAGGGCTATCCGAGGTGACGGTTTCCCTTCCACTAGGCTGAACCTATAGTATAGAAATATTATCTATTTTATTACCTTGAATATTTAATATTTTTCACCGGGAGGTTTGAAGCTTAAAAAATGAGAATGTGCCATGCATGAAGCAAAGGATTCCAGGCTCCAGAAAAAAGCGAATGAATGAACGAACGCAGCTCGACTTCAGTGCAGTCGTATCAGCGATGTCACTCAGCAAGCAGCCAGTGTAGGACCC
>PVKA01002644.1:0-121794 GCA_004027165.1 Ctenomys sociabilis
TATTTAAGGCTGAGTTGGAAGTATATTATATCTGCTAATATCTATTGGTTATTCCAATTGCCTACTTACTAGCTTGCCTATGAAATAAAGTGGTTTCAGAACTATTATCATTGGAGCTGATCAAGTTTTATAGGCTAAGCCTATGAGTATTTTTCTAATATTTTTTTCCACCATACATTTTAATTGTATGTGCTTCATATTTATGAACTTTCCTTGACTTATTTTAATACCTCCTTTTAGTTAATGACTGATCAACTTGGCAACATATGGCTACATGTATAATTAAGGATGTACTGGACATAAACCAGCTAATGCACATTCTTTCTAAGGAAAAGCAGTTGCTTTTGTTTTGCATACATCTTTCACATTAGCCCAACAAACCATGCAGGCTCCTAGGGCCATCGTAGTCTATTGCATAAAAGGCCTATTATTATTCTGAAAGGTACTAAATATATATTATTAACCTAAGGGGCTATAATAGATGCCTCTGATTCGCTCTCAGCTAAATACCAGAAGTTTTGTAGACCTGCCAACTGGAAAACGTTATTTTTTTTAACCACCTCTATTATGGAAGTAGAGTGGAAGGCAGGGGGTGGTGGTGGAGTGTACTTCTGAAGGCCTTTGACACTAAAAGAACAGAGCACTGCTTTAAATGATTCTTCACTGGTTATTCATCATTCAATGAGTGATGTGTTTATCATTACTTACTGTAGCTCTAGCCTGGCTAGCAAGTTGAACTATTATGACGGTAATGAGTTTAGAACCAAAAGAAAAGAGAATATGATGGCAATAATTAAATAAATAATAACATCCCAACACAGGAGAAGAAAGCTGGCTAGGATATCAGCTGGTTGTATGATGAAGTGGAATATACTTAAGTTTTCTTTGGTGTGTGTGTGGGGCTCAATTAAATTTTGCTTCATTAAAAGTTTAACATCAGTGTTCAGAGCTTCCCACTCAGGAGATCTTTGCAGCTTAGCTTCCTATAAAGGGGGTTGCTTCTTTTTTCAAAAGTAACATTGGTACTGCTGCATGAGAGACAAGTAATATCTGAAGTATCTATCTGTCTATCTGTCTGTCTGTCTGTCTTTCTGTCTATCTATCTATCTATCTATCTATCTATCTATCTATCTATCTATCTATCTATCTATCTATCTATCAATCAATCATCTATCTGTCTATCATCTATCTTCATATAAGCTTCCAAAGGGACACTCCATGTGCCTATGAATATTTGCTGGGGCTAGCCACTATTTTCATCTACCTTTCTTCTTCCAAAACTGGGCCATCTCTTCTTAACCCCTTTCCTTCTTTCCCATTTTCTCCTCCCTTGTTATCATCTTGATTGAGGAGAAAGACACCTGCTTTAAATATTTATTCATGCTTAAGAATTCATTTACTTCTGCACTGAAAATGAATAAGAGGAAAAATACACAACTTGACTCTGTACATATGACACAAAGCCAATTATTTACTTCTCTTGTTTCCTGAATAGTACAACAGCTAATAATCACAGGTTGAGGAGTGATGGGATGAAGTGAATGGACTTCAAGTGGTTCCAGTGGTCCCTTAGTGACTCTCCAAGAAGAGGTATCTTAGTGGATAGCTCATGGGGAGTCCAGTCAGGCACCTGCTTGGCTGTATGCAGAGGGTGTAAAGAACTACCTGGGGGAACCAGGTATCTTACTTTATGCCTGTGATCCCAGCACTGAGGTCAAGACAGGACGATTGAAAGTTTGAGCCCAGCCTGGGCAATTTTGCCTCAAAACAAAAAATACTGAAAGGAGGGACTGTAGCTCAGTGGAAAGGACATGGGTTCAATCTTCAGTACCAGAAAGGTTAAAAAAACAAACAAACAACTTCCTGGGTGGGTAATACCCTGCAGCAAATTTATGAGGATAAACAACAGGTTAGAACAATAAGTTACATTCCTAGACCATAGTACAATTGACAAAACACATTCATTTTGTTGATTCATATCAAGACAACATTTCAAGACAGGTGCTATTACCCTCTGCCTTTTATACATGAGTGAATCCTGTGATATCAGGCAACCTTATGAAGTTAGGTTCAACTTCCGCCATATTTTTCTGCCATTCATCCATCAGCCATATGGTCAATGGGGATTTATTTATTTATTTAATATATTTGGTACAGGGTCTTACTACATAGCCCAGACTTATAGTGACCCTCCGGTTTTCATCCTCCCTAGTGGTGGGATTACAGGTGTGCTCCATGGCATGGCAGGTGATGCCGGGATCCAACCCCAGTCTCTGTGCTTGCCTAGGCAGGCATTTAGTCTGCTGAGCTATCTCCCCAGCCTAGTCAGTAGGATTTTAAGGAAAGAAATGCTAGTTCTTAGGTGAGAAAATACTTTTATGAGAATTAAGATCAAAGAATAGCCACCAGACTTTAAGTTAAAACAAAGCCTAATAACAACCTTCCTATCTATAAGGAGCATCTCTTCAGTGGGCTGGCTGAAAAGCTCATAAAACTGTATAAAAGCTCTTTTGTCCCTGGCATTCCAACCCAAGAAAACTTCATTATTTCACCCAAGTCTCTTTCTTAGTCTAAACTTTAACACGCAGAGGAAAGGGCCTCTGTGTGTTAAACTTTAGATTAAGAAAGAGATGCCATAATGAGTTTTTCATCAATGGTCTTTCATTTCACACCCATTCTATGTGTCTGTTCTTCAGAGGACTGTTAAGGTATATGCTGATACACATAGATGTATCTTAAAGTTTTCAGACTGATCAAATGAATTTAATTCATTTTTTACATGTGTTGACATGATATCAAATATTTCCAAGTGGGAAGTGAAAAGCTAAGTCAGAAAACAGAATGTTGCATAATATGCAGATGTTTGCTGCCTGTAAACGATCCATACCTGTAGGAAGGGCTCTCTAGAGAGATGGTGCTTACAGCTTTCTGATTCCACCTGTGATTGAAGTTCAAGTTCAGGAATTATGAAATTGTTACTTTTCAGATATATGCAAATATTAACCCTATCATAGGGAAAAGTAGTTATCTGTTTTCTCAAGAAAAGATGTAATTTAGCATCAGTACATATTTCCCCCATGAAGCAAAAATCAAGGCACTCAATTCCTGAAAAAATCCTGAGGTTTAAATGTATATGTGTGTCCTAAATTAGTCATTTCAAGCAAGTTATAAATTTGTTTATAACATACAGACAAAACATTCTAATGAGGGGTAGGGTTTTTGTTCTTTATTTCAACATTTAATAAAACCTAGATACAAAAAATGATTGCCTTGTATCACAGAAACAGTAAGTTTATTTTGTTTTGAAAAATGGGGAAGTAAACTCCAGTTTTGACCTTCTCTTTGTTGTTCCAGCTTTGTGTCACTGACGCTGGTGTGACTGGCCATGGGAAGGGTTGATGAGGCACGACCAGGGTTGTGACAATTATTAACCTGTGAATGCACTACAGCCAAGTCAGCGCAAGTCAGAGACACCTTTACATGGCCCAGGAAACAGCATTCATGTTTGAGCTTCATATTTTATTAATTTGCTTTGGATGAATACAGGAGACATTAATAACTTTTAAATGTAGAGCGACCTAATGTCATCAATGGCCATTCACGTGGCCTGATAGATTATTCCCGCCCTTTGGTGGTCATTTATTTAGCTGGGAAAGCTTGGGTTCAGTGCAACATCTGGTTCTCAGTGATATCCTGCTGGTCTTATCCAATTTTCCAGCTGGGAGCATGAGGCACAGGGAGGTCAAATGACTTGCCTAAAGGTCACTTGGTAGCTCAACTGGGATTATAACTCAAAATCTTTCTGATTTTCCCATCCTTTGCTCAGTGGACCACAAAACTCTCTTGATCTCTTTTTCTCAAGCTTGCCTGAGCAGGAAGCAAATGTTTGGGTCTAGAAAAAAAAAATTGTCAAATTAAATACTGGCCACTATCATCTTAAAACTGGTGTTAAACTTTCTCTAGGCCAACTCTGAGGAAATGTCTTACTTTCATTGTAACACCTGAATGCTTTTCTGTCTGTAATTGGTCCTGTTGCGAGCATCCATCCCTGTCACTACTCAGATGCTGCTTTTGATCAAAACGTTTTGGGAGCATCATGAATATGCTGCTTGTGGGATGGATTTCAGGCCTTGCTTGTGCTGTAAACAGGCTTGCAGTGCTTGGTCCACCAAGCGTTATAGTCACTGAGCATCCTCCCGTACAATTTTCAGTATCGTACTCTCTTCAGTCTAGAAATCTTTGCTGTGACTTTTTTCATGGTTCACAACTTTACATCATTTAGCTCTTACTGAAAATAAGACCTCCTAACACAGTAGCTTTCTTTATTATTATTTTTCTGTATTATACTTATTAGCATTTAAAAGTTTTTATTCTATTTCCTTCTATTCATTCTGTGTCCTGATACTGAGCACAGAAATCTGTTCTTATTTTTCAGTGAATCCCAGATGATGTTTGATACATAGAAGGTCTGTAAAAATTCACTGAATAGTCACTCCTGATGAAAGAAGGGCTCTCAGATTTTTTTCTTTTTATTATCATTCAAGAAGTTTCAAAGGGGATGCCCATGGGGTGGTGAGGGTGGATGGAGATGACCCTTACGCAGCCGTCCAGATCAGGTGAATTAACCTCAAGGTCAACAGGATGACTGATGACAGCTGTCTCTGTCAGATCACCCTCTCAGCCATAGCCTCGGCCTTGGAATTGTCCTCAGGCATGGCTTGTGACCAGTCTAGTACGGAAAAATCATTCTTGATATATTTATAATCACAGTTCATTTTTTATCTAAATTCACATTGCCTACTTTTATTGCTCATTCTGTTTATACAATTGATGCTTAATGGTGTTTGGTCCCTTCCAAAAGCCAAATCCATATTCAAAGACTGACCAATATGCAAAATATTGAACACAACTTGTCACACATGAAAGCAATCTCCAAGGTTTTGCATTAATGGATATCTTATGCAGGAACCTTACTTTAATGTCTTGAAAACGTTTAAGGTCATCAATGTTTTTAGTATTCAGCCAGATTATTTTCAAAACTGGCTTGACATATACACATTTATGACTGTTGAGAATAATGAAACTATAGGATACATAAATTCCTTTTGCTGGTTACTCTATACTTAAGCCACTCTGAACTTATAGCTTGAAAGTCTGGTCATTATTTTATGGACAGGACCACATAGTTTCTGAAAAGTAGCTTTTGAGTTACCCTGGCAACCCTTGGGTGTGACCATTCTGACAGGAGGGCCCAAGGACTTGCTTACATTGTCCTTGTGTTAGTTCTCTTCAGAGGTCATTTCTCCAAGGACTGTACAATTTGCCAATCACCATGCCAACTGTAGAAAGCCTCACATGCTAGTCTGCATGGCTGGGTGGGAGAATGGGATGACAGTAATCTCAAGCAGTTAGAAGTCTTCCTGTCACTTAACAAAGAGTGTGTCATCAGTACAATGAGTGTAATGGAGCCATAGAGACAGATGGGAGGAAAAGGATCACAAAGCCAGTTATGTGACAATCCCTTAAGTTAGTTTATTGTTCTTACAAAAGAAGTACTGTATTCTGCCATTGTCTCAGGGTAAACCTTATGAGTATCCTGACTGAGAGTTATCTAGTTTAGAGAAATGGAAAACCAATTTTTTCTCTCACATTAACTTCTGAATTCCTAGGACCATATATGTACTTGTAAGGCTGAGCCTCAAGTTCTTGTTATTAATAAAAGAAAGCATCATCAAGATGTAACAATGAAATGAATACAGGTGTTAAAATTTTCCTTGATTTGCATATTTCAAGAGAGATGCATCAATGTTACTTTTCCTATTTTGCCACTTGATTCACCAGACTGACAATGCCACTTTGCTTAGAAAAGTGTGGTGAAGAATTCACGGGCTCCTTGAGGGATTCAGTCATTACCATGCCTTCCAACAAGCATTTTGTTTGTATCATGAAGAAAGAATTAGGTTGTGCTCACACTTTTTCTGGAAAAGTCACAAAGTGTCTCATTGGTAGGGTTGGCAGTGAAAAAGCAGATTGCTCCCTTAAAACCTTTCTTCATGTTGAGCTAATAAAATGTGATATTTGCTTTTTATTTTCATAAGTGGTATGAAAGCAACTCCCAACATTCAGGCCCATGGAGAGTCATACAATTTGGATCATTATATTGATGATGAGAAGCCTAACTGGGAATTGTTTTAAAACAGAAGCAAATGTCTATATTCAGAATATAAGCCCCAAACACAGTTCAAGCAGAGCATACTGCTGAGCATAATATATCTGTAGAGGAAGAAACTGGGTTTTGTGAGACTGATTTTTTAGTATTATCAGTGTGATCTCACACTTGCTATCTCTTTCTTTGTGACCTTCTGATCTTTCCATTAAAAAAAATAGCTTGGGAGGAAGGATTGATAATTTCTCATGTAGTTGATGAGCATCTGTTTTCTTCTGTCCAGGGCAATGATTCCCAGGACCAATATGTCCTCTTATTGATCAGGAATATATGAGGTGGAACTGTGAGAGGAGTGAAATAGTTTATGAACAAATCTACTCAATGCCGGCCAAGCCATAATGTCCAGTTTGTGCAGGCAGGACCTGACTGATGATGTTTCCAAACTCACTGTATGACATCATGGGAATTTCTTCATTGCTTTTTGAGATAAACAATCCAGTTCCTTGGGACATCTTTTGCACTATATTTTCCTATAAAGAAATAAACTTTTTTTGTTTCTTTGGTCTGGCTCCTTTTTATTTAATCATTCGACAATATTTATTAGTTACATACCATGTGCCGTAATTCTAGGTAAAATATTAAGTTAGGTGCAAAATTAGGCACAGAAACTGTTTGATGTGATTTGATTTCCTGAAACTAGAATGAACAATTTTGGTCTTATTGTTGCTGTTGCTGAAATGTGTTGCCCGAAATTTGCATGTTGAGACTTAATTGCCCGTGTGAGCACACTGAGATAGCACCAATAGGAGGTGATGAAGGATGATGGGTGCTCCTCCTCAGTGATGCTGTTCACAATGTTTTTTTTTTTCCTGCATTTTAGAGAAGGATCTACAGTGTATTCAGGGTCTCATTATGAGACTGGACTCGTAGTGACCCACCTGTTTTCAGCCTCCCAAGAGCTGGGATTACAGACACGTTCCACCACGCCTAGTCTCAACTGCCATCTCAGCACAACCTGGGGAAGGAACCGGTATGGCAGGCCTAGGGATAGAACCCTCCGGCCTCTGTGGCTGCTTGCAGGCACTTTAACCCACTGAGCTATTTGGCTGGCCCTCACAATTGTTTAAAATAGGCATGGCAACAAACCTGGAAGTGCTTGCAATTTCCAGGCTGCAGAGTTGTGAGAAGTGAATTTCTATTATTCATAAACCACCCAATTGCAGATATTTTGTTATAGAAACAAAAATACTAAGAGAGTTGTATCGTGAATGTGGTCCCCATGATGTCTCTCACACAATGAGATGGGCTTACACAGTGTGTACCTTAGCAGAGAGGAAGAAAGTGCAAATTTGTAGGCACACAGATATATAACAACTAATACTCTTTCTTGCCCATATTCTTGTGAAGAATGCAGAGGAAAATGAGTGGGACACACATTTCAGCCATCACTACAGACTGCAAAGAAATAGACAGAGGTCCTCTGCTTTTTTGATATCTTGAATGTCAGAGAAAGAGAGAAATTTAAAGGGGGTAGTAAGAGAAGTAAGTAGGAGAGAAACTCAAACATTAATGGGGAATAGGACTTTTCTTGCACTGGCTACAATACATATGTTTGTTAAAAAGCAAGAGGCGGGGAAGACATGCATGCCTGATATTGAAGAAAAGCCTGTTTGTGCTTCACACACTGGAGAGATTGTTCGAGAACAGTTCATCCATGTGAAAATATGACCCATGTCATTTTGCCAGGTTGTTAAGGCACTGGGCTGCTGAGTAAGGCCTGATTGGGTAAATACAAAATGTTGGGGGTGTGCATACTTCCTAGTGCCCCGTTTTTCTAAGAAGCAAAAAAGCCAGTGGAAATAAGGTTACAGAGTGCCACTTGTGTGGGCGAGATGGGGTCTCCATAGGGTGGGAACTAGCCTGATCTCAGACATGGCCCATTCTTTGAAATTCTTCCCCATTTTCTTAGAGGACAAAATGAGAAAGAGAATAAATGCCTGACACTAACAGGAAGAAAAGAACAGTGGTATTTAGAGATGGAGGAGAGGGAAAGGTTACAAATAATTTGTGAAATGAATTTCCCATTCTTTTCCAACTATGGTCAGATTCATGTTTCATAAACTCTCAAACTGTCTGGAGCTAAAATTCAAGTCATTCTGTTATGAAAAGAAATAGCTTTGAAGGAAGATTAGAAGATGTGAAAGCTAGATCCGAATGCATATTCAGTCAGACAGGCAATATTGAATGATGGTTAAGAATTTTTCCTTCAATACTCTGGGAGAACTGCAGGAAGTTTGAAGATAGCATGAATTCAAACTGGGGAGAAAACATACAAAGTTAGCCATCATTTAGCTATTTTGGTTTAGGCTGGAGTAAATGAAACCACTTCAATCTCAGTGTTAGTATTTATTTATTTATTTGGCTGGACCAGGATTGAATTTAGGCCCTTGTGCTTGCCAGGGAAGTGATTATTCCACTGAGCAATCTCCCAAGCCTCTTCTTTCTTTATTTTTTAATGTATGTGGTACAGCATTTCACTGTGCAGCTCAGATTTGTGGTGATCCTCCTATTTTCAGCCTCCCCAGCACTGGGGTAACAGGTATGTGCTACCACACCCAGATTCATAATGAAACTATTAATCTATCCTTGAACAAAGAGTTTCAAGACTTGCATCCAAAGTATAAGATGTCTTTACTGAAATACTGAAGCTGGAAAACATAATACAGTGCAAAATTTTAAATAAGAGAAAGAAAGAAATGAAAGGAAGGAAGGAAGGAAAAAGAAAAGAAAAACAAGAATAGAAAACAATAGGGCATCAACTATTTGTACTTCATCAACTTCCATATAAGAAATATAAGGGCCCAGCGAGATTACAGGCCCACTCTATTGTCTGTAAGATTTTATTAGTGTTTGAATGAATCACATGGTTCCTATTACCTTTCTGAATAGGAGAGAGATTGGGATGCTAGAAATTAGTCTACATAATTTCATTTGCAATTCCATTTTTAAAGTACTAACACAGGCCAGCAAGATAGCTCAGCGGACTAAGCGCCTGCTTAGGTAACCAGAGTTCAATCCCTGGGACCACCTATAGCACGGAACCCACCCTTGAGCACAGTGAGACCTGGCCTGGTGTTGCACACCAGTAATCTCAGTACCAAATAATAAATTAAAAGAAAAGCTTAATTATGATCTTTCTGCAATATCACTCGAGTATGTGAAAAGAAAAAGAAATCCTAAATTTGACCTTATTAGACACAAACTGTATTCTAGAATTAAAACAACTTTATTGAGTGGGTATAACTTTTATTTATTACTCAGAAAGGGAATGAGGTTGGGTAGAATTTGAAATAAACCTAAATGTACCATTCAGTTTTAGTATGACAGGTTGAAAATCTCCCATAAATTAAGGAGTGATGGTTTCTTTCAAAGGACCCTTTCAAAAGAGATATATTTTTCTGTCTTTCTGCTTCAAGTGTCTATGATCATGTGAAAACTTAGACTAAATGCCTTGAGAGCAAGTAGTTATAAAGCACTTCCCCTCCCCCAAGGACTAGGGTGCAGTTCTCAAGTCGCTCTGGCAGGTACTCACCGAATCAGGGCTCTGTGGGACGGAATCGAACCAGGGGCTTTGAGGGAAGTAGTGGAAATTTGAGATTCTCCTAGGGACCTCTCAATTTCCTCTGAGGCAGGTATCATCCTACAGATAAAGTGTCATAAAATAACTCTTCTCTGTGTTTTGTAGGAGCAACCCTTGGATTAATCAGACCTACTGGATCATCATAAGGAAATGTGTGTTTAAGAAATGAATGAAAGGAAAGGATGACCTCCAGGTTACTTTGGTCTGTTGATGGGGTCAGGGGAAGGAAGGTTCAAAACCTAGTAGGAGAGAGGTCAGTCTGACACTGGATGTGAAAGTTCACAAGTCTGCATTATAAATAATATATGTAGGAAATGAGTGTTTACCCCTCTCTAATGTTAGCAAACTGAAAGGATAAGATGGTTTCCTTCTGACGTGAAAAAGATCTAAATATGAGATGCTATTTTAAACAGGGAGCAGCTGTTTCATCTTGAGCTAAAAAGAACAAAGAAAGCAACACAGGTCTACATAGGATATACTGTAGTTTCCTCTGTCTCTCTCTCTCTCTCTGTCTGTGTGTATGTGTGTGCATGTGTGTCTACTCTTTTTGCTTAGGGTAACTCAGATGTCATTTTATCCTGGAATGTTTTCTTTTCCAACTGGGAATGTGAAAAGTTAATATATTGAAGAATTTCATTTTCATTATTTTGAACAAAAACAAGTTTTCATTGCTTTAACATAGATTGTTGTCTTTGTTAATCCAACAGAGATTAAGGCCCGCAGTGCCAAATTGTATGCTTTAGGAGATGTGCCATGGGTAATATATTTTATGCAGGATTGGAGCAATAGAGTGACCCTATATCACATCCTAAGAACTTTTCCCAGCTCTGGAAGACAGCTGTAAACATCAAGCAAAGCCTGAGTCACAGATTTAAGAGATTTCAATTATCTAATTAATGCCTGGGAATGTTAGAATTACATTCACAGGAAAAGTTAGTCACTTAGGCTTAGGTGATTTTAAAAAATGAATCTGTGACTTTTAGAATGAATGTTTTAGAAATTTAACTCAACACACCTCTTTGTTTGATGTGTACCTCTTTGAAACATAAAATCTTCAATGTTCAAATTTATTCTGACAATTACAGATATGAATGCATAGAAGAGAGCAGAAATTTCAAATATGGAGCAGGTTTATTATCTAATTCCATAGATATTCATGTTTGCCCTCAAAATCCTAATTTTGTAAAGGGTTTCTCATTCTTTTTATTAAAACATCCTCATTTTCATAATCAAGTAATAAGAAAGTCACAATAGTTATGATGCCATGTATCACTGTCTTCAGAGTAGTTAGTATAAGGTAAAAATAAAAACTTTTCTGACAAAAATGGAACAGATAAGAACATGTACTTTTAGCAAAACAAGCAGGCATTGTCATAAACTTTGTTCTTCTAGATAAGGGGAAAAGAAATACACATTTACCTGGGGTGCTCTTCTGTTAAGCAAATGAACAAATACAATTAGAAAGTTGAATTACCTATTTATCCTTTTCTAAAATACTGATAGTTCATAAATTTAACTTCTCCTAAAAGCTTTTGGTTTTCTTTCTAGATCTGTAAGACTCTTTGTTCTGGTTCTGTTCAGTTATGTAGTTACAGAAACCATGACTATTCCTAATAGGCTGCAGACTATTCCTAGCTATTTCTTCCTAACTCAGGAGACAAAATTCTAGTTCACTTTTCCTGAGGCTTGATTCCTTTTGATTTTGTTTTTGAAATAAAGTGATAAAATGAATTTCTTTCAATCAAGGGCAGGAAATTCTAGCTCACAGACTGCTATTCTTCTTCTTTTGGGTATAGATATCAAGGATATTAAAATTTTGTAAAACAAAACAAAGAGGAAGACAGGAAATTATGCAAGACTTGTTTTTCTTTTTTAATCCTGACTTAGTTAGGAAGCAAATGAATAAATTATCCTGTCAGCTTCTAGGACATGGATTCACCTCCAATTGGTTTAATGGCCACAAATGTTTCCTTAAAGGATTCCGGATTTCTGGGTGGAAGAAGGCATGTCAGGGCTTGAGAGACTCCTCATGCCAGAAGGTGGTCTTGGGCGGTAATCACCCTGCTGATAGGACTTGGCAGTTAAAATAGATGGAAGTCAGCCTGTCATTTTGTCTATTTAAATAAGTCACTTGTGATTAAGGTTAAGCAGCAAATGTTCTTTTAGCTCTCTCTCCCTTTTGAGCCCTTTGCTCTCATCTATTTCCCTGGCCTTTCTCTTCTCCTGTACTTGTCTCATTCTATGTGGGCTTTTATGGGGAAAATTCTTAAGTTTCCTTCACCTTTCTCTGATTTTAGACACGGACTGTGGGCCATCTTATGATCCTATCTCACCCAAACTTAAAAAAGGATGTAGAAAGCAAATATTGGCATACACGCTGAGACTTTTTGCTATGCACTAAATATTTTGTCATACAAAGAGAGTAAGAGTCTCTGCTGATTTCCTCTTTGTAAAGGGGTAATCATTAGGATGTACAGTATGCAACCTGCAGAAAGCTCTCTATTGGCTCAGGTCTTTGGTAGATAACTTATTTTCTTGCCTTATTTTAACATAGCTTGAGGTACAACTTTGCACAAATATCTGCAAGGGCCACATCTGCTATTAGAATTTTGCTTGGCTATAAAATAATAGATCTTCATGTGAACAGATACTTTTTGGAAAAAAAATATATCAACAGTTACACAAAGAGTAATCACTGGCATATTTATTTGCATGTGCCAAATGCTTTGCTAGAATTGTTTGTCAAATCATATTCTAGAATCCCATTTTTCTTTCTTTTTTTTGTCTGAGCTGGGGATTGAACCCAGGCCTTTGTGCTTGCCAGGGAAGCACTTATTCCACTGAGCCCAGCCCCTAAAACCCCATTTTTCTTTCCTGAAGACTTTACATCCAATGCTCTTCCACCTTGTCCAGCCTAGAGGAGACTTCCCATAGCCTATTTTGGAGGGAAGTCTTACCAAGAGGCAACACCTTGGTAAGTGAAAGTAAACCAGAAGCAAATCAAGCCACCTCTAAGGCATCTCACATCCTCTGCCCCCCTTTTGTTCATTTTTGAAGCATCTGGCATGTACAGGTTTAATTTGATGGTGACCATTTCAGTTGTGTGTGGCTTTTTTGTTTACTGCTCAGGGGTAAGAACCTCAGGGTACTGAAACCATGCAATTCCTGGGAGGGTTAAAGGGTTATGTCCCGTGGAGAAGTCCTTAGGCAACAAAAGGCAAGAGCTAGCACATCCCCTGGGCAGACGATTGTGAAGTTCATTTCACATAGCTCTTCTACATATACCAGCAGGGCTGTGCCTGAGTCAGAATGGTGATTCAAATGTACTGTGCATCGGGATTTCCCAGCCTTCTATTCCTATTCTTGGTATTGTTTCCTAAATAAACAGTGTACACACAGGCTCTTGTTTCCAGCTCTGCCTTCTGGAGAAGCCCAGCCTAAAACCAAACTAAACAAACCTCAGTGATCTGCCTTCTATCATGACTTACTGTCTCCTATCATGGTTATGTAAGTATAGTTTTATCTCATCCAAGTAAATGTTTGCCCTTTAAGTTTGGGGATAAATATGATCGACCCATGTTTTACGCAATTTCCTGCTAGAGTCTAGGAATAGGACAGAGGAAGAGAGAATTTGCTTCCCAGTAGGAGCCTGAAGGCTGCTGGATACATCTGTGTTGATTACTGAACTGTGTATCCTAATTGAACATTTGTTAAATAAATAGCTGCATAGACAAATATGTCTCCAATTAGACATTTTAGAAAGTAGGACATTAAAAAAAGAAGCAATAACCATAAAAGTGTTTAACAGAAAAAAGTGCTGGGTGCAGTTAAATTGAAAATCAGTCCATTTTATCCTTATAACACTGAGAAATTAAAATTCAAAAAGTGAATCCTAACATTTATGCCTTGAGCTTTGACACAGCAGTTTTAGAGCTAACCCTCTGTTTGTCTTGCTTGCTGTCTTTTTCATTAGCACATTGGATGAGAATTTACTATTAAACCTTTTTTGACATTGGTCATCTCCTGAGGATTTTGTGAAGGGCTGGATTTAACTTACCAATTATTTAAATGTATTTGGTACAGGATCTCCCTACGCAGCTTGGACTTGTAGTGATCCTCCTGATTTCAAATTCCCCAGCACTGGGATTACAGGCGTGCACTACCGCGCCTTATCTAAGTGGCTGGCTCAGTACACCTGGTCCGAGCCCGGTCCCTGAGCTTGCCTATGCAGGCGCTTAGCCCACTGAGCTATCTTGCTGGTCCTTAGCTTTGCATTTTTATACTATAATAAGATCTCTTTCTTACTAAAGTATTTTTCCACTGGAAAACCTTACATTTACAAAATAAAGACTATTTTCCCCACATCAATGTCAAACAGCAAAGACAGGATTCTCCCTTGTTTAATTTTTCTTCTTCTTGCTGTGCTTTCTCTGATGCTGTGGTGTTATGCACTTCCGCAAAAGGAGGCTTATGTGGAGGGTGTTCTTATAAGAAACTGGATTAGCATTATATTTGAAGTATAATCAGTAGGGCACAAAAGACCACGTGACCACGCCACACCTTTCTAAAGCAGTTGCATGATGGGGTGAATATCGTACTAAAAAGAACTAAGGTGCATGGCTATTTTCTTCTATTTAAGCACATTTCTTCACAAAACCAACAATTAATTAGCCAATTCCAGTCACAAACATATTCTTGTTTCAAAAAATGACCAAAACTGCCCTCATGTTTAATAGTCTTTGCTAATATTCTGATAGTTTGAATTTGTGTGGCTCTATGGGAGTTAAAGAGAATCATTTCCTATTTGTTAGTTAATTAGGATTTATGACCACACACTTTCTTCTTTTAAGGAGCCTGGAGAGTTCATTTTTATATTAAGCAGATATAGTTAGATAAAAATTATAGAGCAGTAATTGGATAAAATTAACTGCAAGGACAGAAACAATCAACAAAAGTGTTTTAGACACCAAAATGGGACCTAATTCTGCACTTTCACAATTATTTCCATATAGTCCCCTAAAGTCACCTATCCTTGCAAATGTCACCTCGGTACTTAGAATCAGTTCTTTTTTTTTTTTTTTTTTTTTTTTTTTTTTTGTCTTTTTTGAGACAGGGTCTCACTGTGCAGTTCAGGCTGGCCTTAAGCTCACTTTGTAGCTCAGGCTGGTCTCGAACTCACAACAATCCTCCTGCCTCAGCTTCCCTAGTGCTGGGATTACAGGCATGCGCCACCACGCCCGGCTTAGAATCAGTTCTGAAAGGAGGATTTAATATGATAATACAAAGTAGGTTTAGCACAAGACTCATTTTCTTGCAATTTTTCTATTTGGGAATAAATTAATTTCTAATAAACTACTCAATAAGAGTACAGCATAACTCTTAGAACAATGTTTTAATATCTTATTTATTACAGCTAATAGACAAAAGAAAAATTGAATTCCAATTTTCAGCTTCTTACAAAGAACTCTACGTGTTTATTTATTTATTTATTTATTTTTGTCTTTTTGAGACAGGGTCTCACTGTGCAGTTCAGGCTGGCCTTAAGCTCACTTTGTAGCTCATGCTGGTCTCGAACTCACAACAATCCTCCTGCCTCAGCCTCCCTAGTGCTGGGATTACAGGCATGCGCCACCATGCCCGGCTTACGTGTTTAAATCTATGTTGTTGTTATTTTTTTTTTTAAAAAGCCCCCCTCCCACTACCACACAGAGTGATAAAGGCAAAAAAATCTTGACTATCTTTTATGATGAAGAACAGATTGAAGTTTGCCAATTTGGAACATTATTATACCTGAGAATTTTCAGAGGCAAGAAGCAATGTCTTTAAAGACTATAATCAAAAAATCTCACTGATTTCAGAAATAGTTCTTATCAGACATTGCATTTTAAAATAAGCAAGGCATGGGAATCCTAAGTAGACTGTTTCACACATGCAGAGCTTAACTTTTAGCCCAAATTTCACAAAGTATCTTAACAGGCAGATTTACTACATTTTAACCTAATGGTAGCCACATGGTGGAGACTCTTTTGAAAAATGCCCATCTTCCTTAATGTTTATCTGAAACATGTAATTCAGAGATTTTTGGAATTTATTGTTCTTACTGACTTGTCAGGAAAAAAAAGAAAAGTGGAAAAGATAAGTACTAGGAAGGATGGGGGGACAGTGACAAATGGGTCTTGAATTTGGCAGAAAATTATATATACCTACCTTAAGTATATATAATAATGAAAGAAAAGGGATAAAAATAGTGATAGACAATTAACAATGTAAAATTCAGCCCAGGCCGCCATATGGAAGTCATTGCAGTCTAGAGGTTAAAGGATCTGAGCAGGATAAAGATAAAATCAAACATTATTGCATATTAAATACACCATCTATAAACACAGCCAGAAAACGCTTTACAGAGTTTAGTCCTATGCAGTATAATTTGTCCTTCTGTATTTCTTATCATTTCCTAACTTATCAAAGAGATTTTTCTGGAAAAGTGCTTTTGGGTGTAATCCAAACTATTCTCTTAGTTTTAGACATACCTGTCAACACACTGAGAGCATCATATGATTTTTTCATAATAGAAAAGCATAGTGACTTTTTAAGATCTTTTAATCTACTTATGATAAACAGCAGTACATTTAATAGAAATAACATTACTGTAGATAACTATGCATAAAAGAAGACTGTCCCACAAATTATGCAGAGCTCATGGAACTAAAATACTGGAAAGTATTCTGCGGAATTCCTTCCTTCTTTCCTTCATTCATTTATTTGACACTATGAGTTCAGACTCATAGTGATCCTCCTGTCTCAGCCTGTCCAATGCTGGGATTACAGTTGTTTCCACCACATCCACTTTCATATTGGCATGTCATATGGTACCAGGGATCAGACTCCTGGCCTTGTGCTTGCTAGGCAGGAGCTTATGCCACTGAACTATCACCACAAGCCCTATTTATTCAAACTGAATCAGAAACTTAGCAAATTAGCAAACTATCTCAAAATAATAATAATAATAATAATTAATAATGATATTGGCTCAAAAAGTGGCTCAGTTTGAAAGTTGTGTTCCATCCCAGTACCTGAAAAGAAAATAAAAATTGAAACCGTCACTGTGTGATTTCATCTATTTTTATTATTATTGTCACTAGTAGAGATATAAACCATGATTACAGACCTTTAGGAGGCTTTAGTTTGCTCAAACTACAACCCAAAATCCATTTATTTATCACAAATCCCTGATACTACAATTAAACCTGAATATAAGGATATTAGTTTAGAAAAAACCAACTCATTCATTAGTATCTTTTTGTCTTATAAGAAAAGCAAATAACACCCATCTCACAGATACACCACCATAGGGCTACAGGGTTTCTAGGTTTTATATCTTCACAGTCTCTTATGCTTCTAATTAGTCATGTAACTTGGAAGGTATCAGAGAAAATTTAAATCTCCTTATGTGAGTTTTGAACATCTTTGGGACAATAAAATGGGATCTGTAGATAAGTGATGGGATGTGACTAATGCCGAAAACAATATGGGAATTTGGAAGGCCCACAGGTGTTCTGTCTGAGGCCAAGACCTGGACTGGAAATTGGGCTCTGTCTTGTATCAGGTTTATGACCTTAGACAAGATATTTATTTACCTGTCAAAGCCCCATGCATCTCTTCTGCAAAGTAGAAATAATGGTGTTCAGTTACTTATGTTAAGTAATGTAAGTTCCTTATGGGGAAGTATATATAGGATCACGGGGTCTCAGTTTATACCAATTGCTTAATAGAACAAGGTAGTTATTACTGTTCCTTTTATCAATGTAATCTAGTCAGAGCTAAACATTTTAATATGTTGATAGAACACACATGGAAAATTCCCTAAATATTCAAAAGTTCATGGGTATGAACAATTGCATTTTTTCTCATTTATCCATCTACTACTGAAATGTCAAGAATCTTTCTCAGTCTTGTCTATTGATTTTAAATGTTTTTATTTTCTTAAAACCATTCCAACATGATTTGTATATTTCTGTAATGTTAGAGGCAGTGACCCTGAATTGTGTACTAATTTTATTTGTTGCTTTGTATATGATTGCTTCTGATTTATAAATTATATTAATGATATTTAAGTTACAATAAAATTAATACAAAAACAATCAACCTGCCTAAAGACTTGAAAAATACTTCCTCAGAAAAGATCTTGGTCATTTTAGAAGTACTTTTTCCAAGCTATGTTACATTTCTGTTGCTATTATATGTAGGGTTTTTCCATTATATTTCCTGAATGGTTGCTATTTATACACATTGTGTCCCAAATAATGACTACCTGACCCAATCCCTCTTCATTTGATCACTAGAAATCACCTATCATTTGTCAGAGCAACAGAAAATTGTGACTTTTTTGCTTTTTTTTTTCTCTTTTTGATTTTTACTTTGGTAATTTTTCTTTTTAATGATATTGACCTTGTATGTCTAATAACATGTTAAACAATATTGGTAATGACAGATATCATGGCTTTTTAAAATATTTTTGGTCATTTTTCCAGTGCTCCATCTCAGGTAAGTCTGATTCTGTCTATATTGAGATATCCTATTTGATTAAGTTAGGAAAGTATTTGCATATTTCTATTTGGTAGATTATGTTTATCAGAGAGACTTTTAATTTTGTTAATTTTATGTTACTACAGAATTGTAGGCTAAATTGCATTAATTATAAAATTGTTACACTTAATATTTTTGAAACAAAAACCTGAACTTAGTATGTGACCCTATACAATATTACTTTATGCAATTAGAGTTCTACACGGGCTGGCCTGATAGCTCAATGGACTAAAGTGCTTGCTTAGGCAGAGGGCAGTGGCCATGGTTCGGTCCCAGCCTACTGTGCCAGACCTGCCTGTAGGGCGTGCTGAGACAGTGATTGAGATTGGGTGTAGTGGCTGTAATCTCAGCACTTGAGAAACTAAAAGCAGGAGAATCTCTACAAGTCCGATATGGGGAGTGAGGGTCTGTAGAACCTGTAGACCCTGTCCTAAACTCAGAAAATACATACATACGTAAGTAAATAAATAAATGCATAAATAAAAGAGTTCTGCATGCTTATTTGTATTAAAAAGATTTGTATAAATTCATTTTGGATGACATTTTTAAGATGTGATAATTTTATTTGAATATTTTATGAGCAGAAATAGTGAATGAGTTTCTGACAATGTAAAATACATGTATCTTTATAATATTCATTATTGTGGGGGCCGGGGAGATGGTTCAGTGTAATAAATGCTTCCCTGGCAAGGTTAAGAGCCTGAATTCAGTCCCGGGTTCCACAAAAAAAATTATTATTGCTCTTTTGTATTATTCCCTTTTATGTTATTTTACAAATAGTGGTACATTTATGACTCAAAAATTAAAAAGAATAATATATAATAAAAATCTCATTCCTCTTCTATCTCATGCTTTCAGATTCGTGTCTTGCTTTCAGATTCGTGTCTTGGGTTTTCCAGAGAGTTTTTAGGTTTTTTTTTTTTTTTTTTTTTTTAGTATGTATTTAGTACAAGGTCTACAGAGTCTCACTACACAAATCAGACGGGTAGTGATCCTCCTATTTTCAGCCTCCCAAGAGCTGTGATTACAGGCACGCACCACACACCAGACTCAATCGCCAGCTCAGCGCCCCCTGGGGGGGTGGGACTAGCACTGCAAGCCAGGGATTGAACCTCAGTCCCTGCGTCTGTCTAAGCATTCACTTTAATCCCCTGAGCTAGCTGTCTGACCAGCTCTTGAGTTTTTAGTCTTTGGATCTCCTTCTGGTGTGCCTGTACTGACAAATGTGCATAAATATTCCCATTCTTTCCTCCGCCGTTCACACACAGATAAAATAAAATGTACATTTTTGGTACCTTGCTTTTTTGTTAGTAATACAACCTAATGATCATTTTTATTTCAATAGACAAAAGCCTTTCCCAGACTTTCCTGTAGTTGTGTGTTGCTTCCTGTTAGGCAGCATTAAGATGTTTACCATTACCTGTTAGTGGACTTGCACACTCTCTAATACTTCTCAATCACATTGAAATTGAAGGCCTCTCAAACAACACAATCTATACTGATAAAGCTGTTATGCTTTCTTTTGTCTTTCAAGAATTATAAATTGATACAGGCTCTTTGAGGAGACTTTTGACCATGGCAAAATTACAGATGCTTATTGTATTCCAGCAAATCCACTTCTGGGAAAAGACTTTTTCCATCAGTTTTCAGAGGTAGTTGAGTTAGAAATAGAGAAATGATTTCTAATTTGAGTCTTATATTGTATTTATAAAATAGTATAATCTGAAGATTTTATAGAATATGGTAGGTATTTGGGAGATTTATGGAGCAATCTACCAACCTTCTGAAGAATTCTTCAAGCTTCCTGATTTGAGCTTTTAAATTATCTGCTGTCATTAGAAATATATTTCCGTTTTGGACCAAATAATTCTAGACTTATGAACCTTGGAATCTGAAGTGTTTCCTCTCAGATTTACATGCAGATTATCCTCATTAAACTTCTCACTTTCACCACCTCATTCCTTGGTCCCACTTTATTTTCCTTTGGAAGAAAAAGTCATTCTAATGACAGAACATTATCTGGCCTCCTATATTTCTTTCTTCCATGCCCTTCCTAAACGGCATCCTGTGGTTTGAAAGCGGACTAGATGTCTTCCTCCATGTGGAGTGTCTTTCTGTCACCACGCTCTGTTCTGGGTTTTAAAAATGTTGTTGGTAATTAATTTATAATCAATTCTGTCCTAGTACAGAGTAACAGATCTATTCAGATGTTCTTGGTGGTTACATAATTTTATGTATTTGATACGGGGTCTCACTGCTATGCAGTGTGGACTCATGGTGATCCTCCTGTTTACAGACCCCTAAGAGGTGGGATTACAGGTGTACGTCACCACGCACAGACTCAGTACCTGCTCAGCATGCCCGGGGGTGGGGCCAGTGGTCACTCTGCTGAGCTATCTCACCGGCCCAATAATTTTAAATAATGTGACACTATTATTCCTTAAATTTTCACTTTTGTCTATTTACTTTTTTTATGAACATGAGAAATAGCTCCTAATATGTCATCCTGCTTTTTGCACCTCTCTTCTTCTCTGTTGCTGTGTCAATAGCCTTTCAATCCTTATGCATTTTTTTTTCATTCTTTTTTTTTTTCGGTGTTTTAGTACAAGGTCTACAGGGTCTCACTATGTAGATCAGATTCGTAGTTATTCACCTGTGTTCAGCCTCCCATTACCTGGGATTACAGCCTTGTGCCACCATGCCCAGTCTCAGTTGCTAGGAAATAGAACTCCTGGTCCCTGCATCTGCCTAAGCAGGCACTTTAATACCCTGAGCTATTTGGCCAGCCCTATTAATTATTTTCAATTTAATTCTGAAAAGTGAAAACACAAGCAAGAAGAAAAAAAATCAGAAACAAGGACAGACACAGGGCAACATACAACAATACTTATGTTACAGATTTTTCAAAACAAGAATACCTGTTAGTGGACTTGCACACTCTCTCTTGCACAATGATTGGTATATTATCTATCTTTAATAAATCTGTTGCTCAGATTAACAGATACAGTTACTTAAGATTGGGCATAAGTCAATCTTTATTTAATAAACTCTATTCACTACATGCATATTTTACTTAGATACTTAAACCCTTTCCATCTATATAAATTACTCTGTTCTCTTTTATGCCACTGTTTCCCTCTACTTCTACATTCTCCCTTGAGAAAATAGATATTTAATATTTATATTCTTTTCTGTAACTTTTGTCATCTTGCCTAACTTTGCCTAACTTTTGTACAAATTGAGTCTCACAGAAGAAGTCAGTAACACATAATTATAATGTAATTCTTGCTCATTGTAGAGCCAAATATTGTAGTAGGTTTTAGTTACAGTTGAGTCTGCATTGGTGTATGCTCATTTGGTGCTGTTCTTTGAAGACTGCTGCTCTTGCCAACAACAAATATTATCCTTCTTTTATATGCTAAATTCTTTTGTACATTGTTCAAATATGGACAACTTTTGGTGTGTTTTTGTGTTAGACCATGGATTTTTTGTTTTCCACAATTACATCATGCCTTTAATTTTTCTTGTTAAGAAAATATTAGACACCACTCAGATTTCTTAAAGACTGAAACTAAAACCTATCTTTGTATACACTATACCCACTGTGACACGACGTGGGCCATCCATGTTGGCACAAAGTTGTGGAGGATTGACAACCGGTAGTCAGCTTATAACACCCAGCTGAACTGAACAAGCATGGTTCTTGGTGTGGGAGGCCTACCTGAGGATTGTTGATGGTAGCATAAGAAGCAGAACTAGAGAAGAAAAGTAGAAGTTTTTGGAAACTGTTGGAGGTTGTACAGAGCTGCTGGTTCTCATGTCATGCTGGCTTTCCTGATGAACTCAGCTGTTCTCATCATCAGAGGAGCTCAGAACCTTGTTATTGCTGAGGATGGCTATGGTTCATTTTGGGGGAGCTCTGGACTTCACTGTGAGCATTGCATCCTGGCTGTAGAGGGGAAGATGAAGATGGTGTACTGTTACCTCGTTGGTTTTCCTGATGGGAACTTGGCTTCCCTCATCATCAGAGGAGCTTGGGCTCTCATTGTTGCTAAGGATGGCTGTGGTACTTTTCAGGGGAGCTCTGGTTCTTACAATCAAGCATTACCTCTTGGCTCTTGTTCAGATTCCTTAGCCTCCTAGCACAGATCCTTCATTCTGCTGTCACCAACTTTCTAGCTTCCACCAATGACCTTTGAAACTTCCAGCACAGATCTGTGAAGGAGGCCTGCAAGAGAGATTATCATGGGCTCTAGGACTTGTGGGAGGCAATCTTATGAGCTCTAGGCCTTCAGCTGGACTCATGTAGGCCAGCAACATGGGATTCAGGCCCTCAGCTGGATTCTTTGGTCTTCTGTGTATGGACTGATTTCCTGCACTCTCCTTCTGTGATTTTTTTAATAGTGACTATTATAAAAATAATTCCATAAAGTATATGTCCTGCATTGTATTGTTCCCATTGCAAAATCCCAAACTACAACATAAATTGATTTTTATGGTTAGTACTATACTTTTGTATATAACAGTTGATGATACATACTTTCACTGGGCTAATCACCAATTTTTCAGAACTATATTTCATGCTTCTCAGGGAGCAACTACACACTAACACCATGGGATAACATTGATTCATGGAGCATGCTTGGCTTTTGCACTGTCTGTCCTTTCCTCTACTCTGATGCTCCCTCAGTTTCATTTCTTCTGCATAATAATTAGCACCAGTTTACAAAGCAGCTTCTATATTTTGGATTATTCTCCAGTCAGTCTTATGCTCTGCACAACAAGAAGACCCACTAAAAGGTATGCATGGAAATCACTCGTTCAGGTTTTCCAGGTGTAACTTAAAGGTCATTCACAGAACCCCTTATCATTAAAAAATATTTTTCATTTTCTTTAATGTCTCTAGCACTCCTTTGTTTTTCTTTGATGTATCTTTGTAGTATTTTTTTTTTTTTACATTCCTAATACCATTTGATTCAAGTCCTCATTGCCTTATGATTGAGATTGGTCAACTTCTAATGGCCTCCTTGGTATGAGAAATCAGTGTTTCTCTGAGATCAGGTAACTAAATTTCAGAGTTTTTCTTTTCTTTTTTTTTTTTTTTTTTGTGTTTTTAGGGAAGGGTCTTCAAGGTGTTCAGGGTTTCACTGCTAGATTGGACTCATAGTGATATGCCTGTTTACAGCCTCCCAAGAGCTGGGATTACAGGCACACACCACTATGCCCAGTGTCGATTGTAGTCTCAGCAAGCTCTGGGGGTGGGGCCAGCATAGCAGGCCTGGGGATTGAACCCCTAGCCCATGTGCCTGCTTGCAGGTGCTTTAACCTGCTGTGCTATTTGGCCCCAAATCCTTAACTGTAGCACTTAACTTCCTCCATGATCTGAAAACATGAAGCTAAGTCTCTACCTGGCAAATAATAAACCTGAACTTTACTAGTTAACTATCAGTAAAGTTATCAGCTCCGTAAGAGCACATTACTTCTTCCCATCTCCAACACCACTCATTCTTCTTCCTCCTTTTTGGGATACCCACTGCTAGTCAGTGCTGATGAATCCTTATTTTCAAACTTTCAAGTTAAACAGCTTCCATGAGGTTTCTGATGTCTTGGAACTGAAGTCATGTCTCCTTCCCCACCTTACTCTAGCTTTCCTTCACAGAAGTTTGTAAAATCTAATAAAGTCCGGTGTATTGCACACTCACACCTGTGGGAATTCGATGCCCTAAATTACATGTGTTATCCTTCAGTAAAGGGTTTAATGGGCAAATCTGGTCCTTAAAGGAGACCACCCCCCAGAATCACAGTAACTATAAGACTTGGGTGTATAAAATGGAGCTAGTCATGCTTATCTTCACTTATTTCATAGGGACATGGGTCTTCTGGATTTGGATCAATCACTGGACACTATACAGCTATTCTAAGATTAAATTTGTTTTTATTTTTTCATGAGCAAATGAGTGGCTGTGAATACCGTGTTTTGAATATGTTTGAAAAAGGGAAGTAGATGGAGCAACAGCCTGTTTGGACCTCTTCACTTTTAATGCAGAATGATAGAGGATGTTTCATTTTTGCCTGAGGAAACAGAGACAAATGAAAGGGCTGACTGAAAAAAAAAAAAGGTCAAAATAATCTTTACAACCATGCACAGATTCAAACATGAAAGCAGTTAGTCATTCATATTACAAGTTGAAGAGTCCTTCTGGCCTGGCATTAGAAGAAGAAATTGTATCTCTTAATTATCTAGTGGGCCTTATTAAAATTGCAAGCTAGTTCTTCTCTGTTATGTGTACTGAAAACCACTTCTCACAGCTCAGTAAATAATAATGACATAATCACAGAGAGTTGGGCCCTTGGAAGTTTCATGAGAGAATATTCCACGGAAGGGCCAATCTATACAGGGGAGTAGGAATTCTCCCTCACTTGCTACAAGTTTGGCTCTATGAACAGACAGTGTTTTACAACTTTCACTGAGTTTGGAACATTCAAGTAATGGCATTCCAGTTATATGTCTGACATGATGGAAAGTAGGCCAAGAATATTTGTCACTACTTAATGAATGTCATGTTATACTAGAACATCGAGGAGACACTGGTCTACTTAAGCAAAATGACCACATAGGGAGCGTAGTAATGATGAGATTATCTCTTAGTGGTCCTAATTTCTGACTAGTTCAGATCTAAGATGAAGATGTAACATACTGATTACCAAGTATAATCTTCTTGTTTTTAAGATGTGAAGGAATGCAGATGGGAAAAAGCAAATTAGTCTTTACATTATTTATTCAATGTGGAATTTATATTTACAAAATACAGGCTTTTATATAGTGAGCACTGCCTTGCCTTGAATGATAGGAGGACTCTCTTCATGTACCTCTGAATGACACTCACATTTTGCCTAATATTCTATAAAGGGCATAAACAATCATACACTTTTCTTAATCCAAGGAATGGTAAGAGTAAAACAGCGTTCTAAACAAATGTTTTGCAAACTTGTACATTATCAGTAGATTCTAACTTAGCAACCCTAGGAACCCCACCTCCAAAGTGAGTATGAACGGAAGGATCTGTATGTGAGATTGGGTAAAATTACATCTTTATTTTTGCCCTAACTAGTTTTCTTTCAGTAATGAATGAGATCAACAAACTAGAGTTCCAGAACACAGATACGTTTCCCATCCAATCAGAGTGGCTGCAATATCTTCGAGTATCACTGTTGTTAGTCTCGCTTAAGTTTAATAGTTACATAATAATCTAGTAATATAATGTATGCTTCACTACTTCACAGATCTACTTTTTAAATTCCATGCGTAGAATTGGCTTTGTTTCTACTCCCAAGCATTTTATCTCAGGGTTTTAAAGATATTATTTTGAGAAAGGTTGGTAGGGACTTCATCAGACTGCTTAATGACATGATACAAAAAAGGTTGCCAACCACACATTATGATCTTTTGGTTTTATTTAGGACTAATTTTTTTTTGTCTATCCAATTATTTAGTTTTAAAACTAGTTTATAAAGGGTTATTCTTTTTCATTCATTAAGAAATTATTTTCGTATACTTTTTGTTTCCTATGGCAGCCTCCAATAGAGAGCAATTTAAGTCAGTAGACATGCAACAAGAAAGGTTAGAGCACTGGCCTGCCGTGTGTGGGACCCTGAGTTCCACCCCCAATTCTGCAAAACAAAATAAAAATTAAGGCTGTAGGGATTTCTAGTACTTAAAATTATTAGGATGTTGTTTTCCCTAATGAATAATAAATTTAATATTATAGCAAACTGGAGCTTAAAATTGGCTTCCAAAGCTCCTAGGCTAATACTGGAGTCAGCCCCAACCATTATTGATTACTGATCAAGAGTTGATGAACTAAAGAGATCAAAGAACTCTACTCAAATCAAGAATAAATCATACCAATATTTCTTTACTTTTTCTACAGAATTTCTACAAAAATTCACTTGTTCTGTAAGTAGATTAAATAATTTGGAGTTGTTGGTGAATTTACACATATATTACCTATAAATAGCAAACATATTAAAACTATAGGTTGTCTTTTAGTCATCAAATCTATTTTTTTCTCTTTAAATTTAAAAATAGTGAGACTAAAGAATTAGGAGTGAGGCAAATTAGGATTTAAGCATAACGAATAAAACCTAGCATGCTATGTGTGAAGCAAGAAATGATTAAAAGTTAAGGATAATTGCTCAGGTCCAGTTCTGCGTCAGGTTGCATTTCTGCCATCTTGGATGCATTTATCTACAGCTTGTGGAGAATGCATGTTAGGGGCTGTGAAATCGGGACTGCACAAGCCAGAATGAAGAGTGCAAATCCAGTACCACTTAATACTCTACTCGCTTTTCACTGCTGATGCGTGAGCAGGTTGGTGGTCTCACACAGTTTTTCCTGAACAGTCCTCTGGAAAGGCCAGGTATAGCTGCCAGGGCTTCCAGTCTTTAAATTTCAAATTTCAAAAAAACTTACCCAGTGCTTTATTCTTCTGCGGTCACTAGCAGGCTTCCATATGCGGTGACGTATTTGTGGCCAAAGGATCGGACACCACTTCATAGTGTATATGTGATTATTTACATCTTTTCAGCTACAGTACAAGCTACAAGCAATTGTTTTTCTGTCTCCTCAATGTAATTACTCTGTACTCTAGAGGGACGTGTAACTGCACAGACGATTCTGTCCTGAATTACACCACTCTCAGGGCTACCTCAGACATGAGAAGCCTTTTACCAGCTAGCAGCTTTGCACTCTCCTTTTGTAGATCTAGTGGCCTGAATCTGAAGTTTATATGACAATGCATAGCCTGCCGAATTGCTTCCAGGAGCAGTGCTTGTCACCACGTAAATTACCTAAATGTTAGTGGGGCCGTTTGATACAACCTCATCAATCAGCCCTTTTAGTTCGCATCTTTGGGTTGTGAAAGATCTATGGGAGAAAATGAAGCTCCTGTGGAAGTAATTATTTTTATTGGAGGAAATTTTGTTTAAGATCTAGGGATCTTTTTTTTTTCCACTATTATAAAATGCCATATACCTAACAAGTGCATAACACTTTCAGACACAGCTTTATGCTAATACGTGTGGTCAAACAAAGCAATAAACTGGCTTGTGTGGCAAAATACAAAATAAATATTGTATGTACATTTTTTGAAAAAAAATTAATGTCCATCAAACGTATGAAATATATAACCTAATGAGAAATCACTACTACTTCTAGAAAGCAGCAACTATAGTTTAGTCTCTATTTATAGGTGCCTTTTAAAAGTCTATTTTTCTGTATTTTAGTACAATACAGGGTCTATAGGGTTTCACTCCACAGATCAGACATGGATCAGCAAGCCTCTTGTTTTCAGCCTCCCAAGAGGTGGGGCTAAATGACCCGCCCTAAAATAGTCTTTGAGGGGCCAGGCTGTTCAACTGAGAGTCACATCATCTGTTTTAAGGCTTAAATGTTCTGATAAACTTAGAAGAAAGAAACAATGATATGGACGAGTTTCACTTATTCCTCATCTCACTGATTGATTTCCTTCTAAGAAATTTGACATTCTCACTGATGTTTAATGAGCTGTCCAAACTCACGGGTCATGTCTGTAAATATATATTTTGTCTGATTCTTGTGAATGTGTGTGTTTCACTGCATACCAGAATTTTTGTAAGTCAGGTAATTTTATATTGAAACAAGAATATAGCCAACTAAATAGAAGCTCTGGGGTGAGTCTGGAAAATTAGAATAAAATAATATTACGAGATTAAATATTGCAAGCAAAAAAGGTAAAATTCTTGCTTCATTAGTTTTTAATATGAGCTCACCCATAAACACATTAGTACAATTGTATGTTACTAGACCTGTGACCCATGAATTTCTGCATCTGTTTACCTTGAATTTATTTGGATAAAAAAGAGTATGTGATGAATTTCAAAACTAAGTTGATTCAAAGGGGGTCATTTTGAAAACTTGTCTCAGAAGTAGATTATTATTCATAAAATGGAACCATTCTTTTCTGTTTTACTAATATATATCTACACTTTCTTCCTCCTAGCATGGTTTTATGATTTAGGTAAGCAGATAAGTGGATGGATATAAATATAAATATAATGAAAATTTTTACTGAGTTTCATGCTTTTTGTTTGTTTCTTTCTTGTAGATGCACAAGGCCAACTCTCCTCTACTGCATACTTCCTTCATATGTTAATCTCACATCTCTGGTTCAGGCATTTTCTGCAAAAATGTCCACCACAGTATTCTTGGAAATAACTGATGATTTGAAGTACCACTAGTAAGAGCTGGGGAGATGGCTCAGTAGAATAAGCTCTTGCCTGCCAAGCACAAGGGCCTGAGTTCAATCCTTGGTTCCACAAAAAACAAACAAACAAAAAAACCCAGCACTGCTAGTATGTAAAGCATTTGATGATCAGCCATTGCCAATACTGCAATTCTAAACCTGTAATGGGCACTACCTTGTAAGACACTGATTTCCTGTGTGCAATATTTTCCTTACCCACAGTCACTTCCTAATTAGTCATGTATTGTTGCTTATTCCAAACTTGATTTGTCTGGCTTTAGACCCCAACCCATCACCGTGGTGTGTGCTTAAGGAAGACAGGCCACAGCCACATTTTCACCTGTGAAAACATTGGATTGTCCTCATCAGATGTGAAGGCTAAGTTTAATTTAGGTTGTCACGGGATTGCGGTTTTGTAAAATACTTTTGAGATTTCAGATGCTTTGTCTGATAGCACCACAAATTCCTGGGCCCAAGAAAACAAATTAGAGATTCCAGGGCAAGCAAGATGGCTCAGTGGACTCAGTGCCTGCTTGGACAAGCACGGAACTGGGGTTGGATCTCTGGCACAACATGCCACACCAGCCCTGTTCTCGGGCATGCTGAGCCGGACACCCAGACTGGACGTGGTAGTGCATGTCTTTAATCCCAGTGCTGGGGAGGCTTAAGACAGGAGGATCACTATGAGCCTGAGCTCTGTACCAAATACATAAAAAAAGAGATACTAATGAATTAGAGATTCTAATAAATCTAATTATGGCTTTGTGCTTCAGGTAAAGATAAATGTTTTCCCTTCCATTGAGGAATTCAAGTGTTCTCTAATTCAGTAAGTGGTAGAGTTCTATTTGTATGAATAGCACTGAGATTTGGTAAATACCAGTCTTATTTTTCTCTTGAAATCACATGAGTTGGTAATTATATCTGTGAAATTTATTTTATCATGGACATAAAAAGATATTTTAGGTATTGGCCTGACACTGGTAACAAAGTCATAGCTTCATAGTTGTTATCCCAAGTAAGTTGTTTATTTGTTTATCCATTAATTCTAATTTTAACAAATGCTTTGAACTATAGAAACGTGAGTTTCATGTGCCTTGTATTCTCTTTAGAAATGTGTGAAGTATTTTGTTTCTGTCTTTTTCTCCCAGAGTTGGACTTAATCTTACTCTCCAAGGTTTTAAATTCATGACTATAACTTATCAGACCTTTATCATCTCTGGCCAAAGGAATATTACAACAAAATTATAGCTACAAGATGGCAACAAGAGGCAGGAACATGTATTGGTTAAACTAAACAGTAAAGCCAAATAAATAGGGCCTTAAGAAAAAAGGACCCACACTCTAGAGAAGATCTGTCTTTCATGAGAGCCACTGACCACATGTAGAGGCAGAATACATGAGATGCACCAAATTCAGGTGCATCATGGGTGCTAAATAGACAATGAATTGCAAAACTTTGGTATAAAAAAAAGTATCTTAAGGAAAAAAATAAAAATTTTGTTGTTTGTTGGAATCATCTCTTGGATATGTTGGCTAAGTAGAATCTGTTATTAAAAGTAATTCACATACTTGTGGTTACCTTAAAAAAAACATGACTACTGGAACAATCACACATGTCACTCACATCAAACTGCTATTGGACAACAGTGGTCCAGAAGTTAAATAAATGAGCTTTATTGCAAGTCCTTGATTCTCTTGCCAGCATCATTTGGCTCTGGATGAGACATATAATCATTAAAGACCTCAGTTTCTTCATCTGTGAAATGGGGTTAATAACACTTCCCACTTACTGACGTATAGGAACCTATAAGAATTAATGACCCAGAGCTTGTAAAATGTTGAGTTCTTTGAGTCTTCTACAGCGAAACTAACTTTTTTTTTAGTTTAACTTCCTTGGGGAATGTACTATGTGAATAAACAAATATAGTGCGTGGGAAAAACACCCCCACACACATACAGCTTCAGTCCATTTTTCCCTTTGGTGAATTTATAGTGGCTACAAACAGTAGCAGGGAGGGGAGGAAAGAAAAAATCATACCCTGAAAAATACCAAGTGCAAGGCTGTCAGACTTGACTAAGCTCTGTCAGACTCAGGCATCTGCAATTATAAAACCAGCTGTAGCAGGCTAATACTGGACTAATAATGGTTGAAGCTATGGGGCTATCAAGCATGCCGGTGCACAAAATGGTCATTTTTGCTTTTTTTAAGATGTTCACCCTAAATATTTTTTAAATAAATAACAAGTCACCCTATCCTATCTAATCCTTTATTAGTATTTTGTTTTCTTTGCGCTTTAAAGTTGTTCACAGATGGTTTCCTTAATAATAAATTGTATACATAAAGCCATTATGCTGAATAAATTGTTTTATTCTAAACTCAAGGTTAGAAGACATCTTAAATCTTCCTTCTGATTTTAGATCCAACACATATGAACCCATCCCTGAATAAATGAACCCAGCTGAGAAGAGGAGCCCAGAATAGTAAATGAAAAATTTATACCAACTCTGGCTCCCTTTTAATGTTATTTAGTTCCTTTGATACCTATTTCTCCCATTTGAATGCCAGAATTCTGTTCCCCTCTGATGTTAGAAATGATAGTGTGGACATGAGACATGCTTTTTTTTTCACTGTGGAGATTTACATTGCCAAGAAGGGCCCAGCTTCTTCCTGAAACACAGGAAGCAGAGAGTATTTTCATCCTCCTCAGAAGCAGCCTCCTGACCCGCTGGAGCCAGTGCTCTCATGCTGAGTGGTCTATGTTTTCCTGTTCCTTTGCTTTGTACAGTGTGGAAGTCTTGTTTGATGTCTAAATACGAGGCTGCCAGAACCTGAATTTGTATCCGTAATTGTCACATCCTTTATTAGGAACCTCACAGTTGCACCATCGTGAAAGGCTTTTTTGGGAACAAATCGATGTCAGCAATTATATTTATGCATTCATCTCAGGCATGGAGCAGACATAGCTTACAAAGGATGGCAGCATTAGTAAAGCTGTGGAAGAGGATGTTGTCTATGGGTGGGGTGAAAGGATATTTTGATATAAAACTGTAATAATAATTTGAAATTATGCAGTTAGGTAGTCATATACCTTTAAGAAATCCATGACAAAATCTATTCACTGTCTTGTAGCAGGCAAGTAATTCATTATACTTCTCACATTGTACGTAAAACCCTAAAGCCTAGAGAAATGAAGTGACTTGCTTGGGCCCATAGGATATTGGAAGTGGAGATGGGGAGAGGTGCTGAATTTATGTTAGTGAGAAAGTATTAGTCATTTAAAGATATTAAAGTGGGTAGTGATTTCAAATGGAATAATAGCTACTGACTGAACCCATCTCTTGCCTACAACTTATAATCAATGAAAGTCGTAGGATTACAGCTGACCAATTGATTCACTAAATGTGGGGAAAACTACAGAGCTTAAGAAATCCTCCATAGGCATTTTGGGAATGGAGGCCCAGGGCAGTGTGCTGCTAAGATGAAGCAATGGGCCACCCAGGACTGCTCTGATTGGCCAGCACTGTGAAGGAAAGCAAGCGTAGCAGAGGCAGCTGAGCCTGCAATAGTAGGGTGGGACCTACACCAGTGGCAAAGGAAGTCATAGTGACTGCATGGCTCAGTGACATCAAAGAATGCAAAATGTTATATCAAATGAGTAGCGGAGAAGCTGAAGGAGCACAGGAGATTACGTGGCATTCTATCTGGTTTGCTTTTCGAGTGGCTGAAGGAGGGAGGGAGGAGCCTGAGAGTTCATGTTGTAACCAACCATTGTGTCTTGGTGAACAGCGCAGCCAAGATATATTCAAGTTGGAGAACAGGAAGGAACAGAAATATATTAGTCTCTGAGGGGTGAAGATTGAGGGGAACGAATTTCATGATTGAAAGAGGTAAACTTACAGAAAGCAGTATTTCGGTTTCTCAATGTGTTCTCTACTGAGAACAGAGTCAAGGTAGGGCATGGGAGCATATAGATTTATTTGGGAATGGGTTCTCAAGCACTTGTCCGACTGCTCCTCCCCTTGGTGGTGGAAGTTTTCCTCTGGGCATGACCTGGAACCACCATTGTGGAAGCCCTGACAGGCCTGAGGGAAGATGTGGCAGGCCCACAGGTGAGGTGGGACTGTGTGTGGTGTAGTGGACTTGAACTCCCTTACAAATCTTCGGTATATATTCACCTGTCATGGGACATGAGCTGGAGGAAGAGACAGAAGCACCAAACATATTTATAAGGTGCTGCATTTCATGATTTGTTTAGTTGATAACAGCATGAAAAGCCAAACAGACACAGAGAAGAGTGTTTCGAAAGGTTCCATGGTACACAAGAGCCAGCTGACTTTAGAAATCCAAGGAAGTCTGTGATATTACGGCACAGGAAGTATAGTGGTGAGTCAAAATAATGTTGAACACAGTAAACAGGAGACAAGTCACTAAAAGTCTAGAGATAATTCTGTGGAGCTTAAATTTTACTTTTCGAGCACTCAGAGACTAAGTCCATAGAGCTTAAAATGGATTTCCTTGCTTGTATGTTTTTAATTTCAAAGAAAAAAGAAATTAAATTTGACAACTATTTAATAGATGGTTGGATGACCCCCTAATTTAGGCCAAGTATTACACACGTTCGGGAGGAAATTTGTGGAGAGCAAGAGCTCCATGGATTGGTGTGGCTTCCAGGGTTACTCCCATTCTTTCTCAGAGCTGATTTTGATCTGTTTCTGGATGAATTCTGATTAGGTGGCAACTTGGATTTAATTATTAGTCTTTCCTTGAACTTCTGGGTAAGTGCATTATAAAGGAAATACACAAACCTATCACCTAGAGGGTAATAACATTGAAGGGGCAATGGAGAAAAATAATGAAACCAAATAAACAGTGCCAACAGCAGCAATTGTATCCTGCTCTTATGACCATTGCTTCAGCAATCTATGAGTTCGTAAGCAGTGAAACAGTCAAGCACAGCAAGACATAGGTCCAAGAAAAATAGAAAAACAGAACTCACCAAGTAGGCTGTTCAGTATGGGCTTAAAAATCCCTGTTACTAAGAGTGAAGTTCAGACTTTTATTTTTGAGATGTTAGTTATTGATAGTATGAAGCTAGTATTTGGGGAAAAGGTATAATTCCAAAATTTTCATGTATAGATTTCTTCACCTTGCCATACACATAAATCATCAGTACAAGAACATGTGTATATGCATCTGTATATTTATGTGTACTTACAGGTACATAGAGATATATATCCACAGACATGAATATAAACGTTGATGCTCTCTCTCCCAACATTTCCAACTGCTATAAGACTGGGCAGGTACTTTTTTTGGGAGGTGATTTCAGGAAGATACCTGAGAGGGTGTGGAGGTGATACAAGGAGAGAACAATGCTAGCGAAAAGCATGAGCAGTGAGCAGTGGGCTATATTCTCCACAGGGGTCCACCTGAAGATCCATGTAGAATATAGCTCAGAACTGCTCACTGGGCGCTAGGGTGGCTGGGGTGCTTTGTGCAAACTCATGGCCTTCTTTGGCTGGTGTTTCCCATGGAAGCAACTGCTCACTGTTTTTCTGAGCTTCTCATCCATGAGGTTGAAGCTGCTTATTCAAAGGACATAAAGATTTGAGAAGTGCACTTAGAGCAATGCACAGAGGATACAGTGCCTATACTGACGTCAGCAGACTGCTGAACACTCCCAAAGCCAGAGGTGAAACAATAAGTGCAAGAGTCGTGACATTAACAGCAAACTATCAAGAACATTTAAAGGTGAAAACTCTAGGTGGAAGCAGTAGCATGAAAAGAAAATAAATATGGTAGATTAGAAGGCACTCAAAATTGGGATTTAGAAAGGTCTTCTAGAGAGTGGTGTGATGTGGGTATTTGCAGAAATAAGAGATCAGAAATGAGAGGTGTGTTAATTTAAGTGAACAGAGAGAATAGGCCAAAGTGCAAAGGCACACAGGTATGGAAGTATGAAGCATGTGAAGGATGATTTGATATTGCATGTGAAAGGAAATACAGAGCATAAGACAATCTTCTGATTTCACCCTGACTGGCCTGGTTGGTGATAGCATAGGCAAACAGAAGGGAGAACGAGGAGGTACTGTATCACGGGATCAAAAAACAGCTCACTGTGAGTTACAAAGAAAATTTTGAAATTCAAGAAAGCCATCTGGCTTTGTATGACTTTTAAGGACTGTTTTCAAGTCTAGCATCCTAAAATTCTAGTTTCAAAACTATCCCCTTTTATTAGTCAGGTTCGGTCAGTGCAGGATCTGATAACAATCAAAACAATTACTATCATCTTTTCGAAATAGAAATATTTTCCCTACTTCCACACATTTAAAAGATGTTTCAACCTGCTGAATTTGAAAAAGTAGCATCTCTGACAGCAGGGAATCAATGTTAAATGTGTTTTCCTCTAAAGGTTGGAGTCTAGTATAAATAGGAAACATTTTGATGCTCTTGTTTAAATTTTGTTATTGGGTCTACAAAGATATGATTTAATTTTTCTTTACTCTTTATGATGCATATGTACTACATAGCCTTCTCAAACTTTAACATGTGTATATATCAGGTGGGGAATCTTATCATTATGTAGATCTGATTTAAGTGGGGATTGGGTGAGGGCTGGGACTCATTCTTGTTCGACTCTCAGCTGATCCTGAAGCTTTCGTCCTGAGGCTCATAGGACATAAAAGTGACAAAAGTGAGACCTTTGTGCATGTAGACATTCTTTGGATACCAACCTGATTGGCTGGTTTGGGGTAGTTTGTTATTCGGAATTCGTATTCTCTCACTGTGGAATAAGGTGATTGCTGCCAGCCACCATAGACCTCATCGAGTAAAACATCAGCTGTGTGAACCTGGTATGTCAGAAAGAAGTTCATAGGAAACCAGAAAGAAGAAGTGCACACATGAATGCAAGGTAGACAACGATGAGAAAAGCCGGGATTACAAGACTGAGAAAAAGAAACAAATGAATGGCTCACGGAAGAAGACTGATGATGGCTGCACTATTTGTGTGAAAGCACGTGTGACTTTATTTGCTGTGAACTGAAGGGGAAAAGATAAAGGACTGATAAATCAAGCAACAAGAAATAATAATTGCCCAAGAAAGACAATTCGTGGTACCTTGTCTATTGATTTCCTAAGGTAGTTTTTAACAGACAATGATGAGTGTAAGACTCCTGTCCTCTTTACCAAGAATCAGATCTTGGTTTTGTTCATAGAGAGTCTAAATCCAGCTTACTAGAGTAAGCCAAGGTCTTAGCATCCAAAAATACCTTGACTATGTATTGACTTGAGACATAGTATAATAAGCACTAAGACCTCGGAAGAAAGGGAACATGTGGAATATTTGTTGGCCGAGAAACTACAGTAAAATTGGGGAAAAAGTACATTGTGTAGTATCAATTTGGAAGTGCTTCCAGCAAAGAATCTAGGCATTGTTACTGGATTTGCCCAAAAGACATTTCTGTAGAAGTTTAATCACCCAGATGATGCTGAATTTCTGGTTCTGACTCAGAAAATTGGGCAAGGACTGGCATCCATCGTTTCTCAAGAACCACCATCCAAGCTGATGGTGTCACAATTGTACTTTGAGCAGCAAATTCTGGAGGAAAAATGGCAACTAACCCCGACTAACCCTGAGAGTCTTGGCCATTTGAAATTTATTTAGATACATTATGCTAACACTGATGAGAATTTGCCTTATTACTATATAGATGACGCTAAAAAATAATTGTTTATTCGCTCACCATGGAAATGAACTTCAGTTAGCCACGTGATGGGGTACTACTGCAAAAAGGTGAGTTGGCGGTTTTGATCAATATGCTTATTAAAATTATTAAAGTTGAAAGGAATTAAGAACAAAAGCAACAGAGTTCCCCTTCTATTTCTTCTAGAAAGCACAGGGAACTATTTCATATTCCAGGGTATGTAGTCAGTGCTGACCTTGGTAACACAAACATCTGAATTAGAATTAAAGACATTACCATATTAAAGAAAATAAATAGCTATAACTGCCGTGTCCTTTTTCTCCGAGTAAGTGTCTTTTCTTGTTATCTGACGTATTCCTCTCAAATCTATATTTTGCATCCAACAGTATGTTTCTTTGAACTATAAATAGCTACAAATTCTCAAGTAAATTACCCCGTCAGATGTGGTGGTTTGAGAATGTTTTCTCACTCACCTGTGCTGAAATGTATATAAAATTTTATGATGTAAAAAATGAAATCAGGGTACAGATTTTAACTGGTAACCCTTCTACATGAGAGCTTTGAAATAAACACTTCAACCAATGGATAGGAAGATTAAAGTAAAAAAGCAAGTATTAAAAAGTTAGGAAAAATAGTCATTTTTTAGTAAAACCTATAATCAAATTTTTAAAACATTTTTTGTTTGCATTTGGAAAGATAAACATGTATTTCTGTATCTGTAGTATAATTGTTATTGTTTTATGTTGAAATGAATTTATTTTCAGTGAGATAATTCTCATTAATTCTATTTACAGGAGCCAAGTATTTTAAACTAATATTTCAAGAATTTTTTATTTACTAAGAACTGTGGTAGAAAAATCTGAAATTAATTATTATTATCATTATTTCATGAACTTCTGCAAAACTCTGAAGTATGCTCAAAGTCCTCTATTTTGAGATGTTTGAAACAGCTTTCTAAATGTTTGTAAGATTAATTGGAGTTGCTTTTCAGAAAATCCCATCAGATTGTAATATTTTTTGAACTGAACTATAAATATCGCTTAATTTTACTCTTCTGACTTATCATTTATGCCTGTCAAAAATTAATGAGGATATGAACTTAATACTATGCACACTTTAACAAGAGGAACAGATTATCTGTCTCACCTTTCTCATCTCATGAATTTATTAGATTAATTCTTAAACAGATTGCTCTGTCAGGTAGGCTGCAAAATAAGTTAATCAGTCATGGCCTGGTCAAAACTTATAATCTGTTTATAGGAATGCGTTTCGTAGCACAGCAACAGGGTGGGTAGCAAAACAGTGCTATCCTAAATGTTGCATTTAAGACATGCAGTCTTAACGCGAGTGCTCAGTGTTTTTGGTCCATTGATTCAGTCATTAAACATTGACAGTGTCCTTGAATCAAGCCTGTGCTAGAAGCTTGTATATGAAATGGTCCCATGGTTAGTTAATATTTTATTTGGATTGATATATAAACAAATAATTAGGTTTAAATATTTGGCCAATGTAATAAGTTATTTTATAAAGGGTTGGGAAAAGTCAGAGAAGCCTAACACGATTCTTATAAATGGGGCTTATTTGAGCTGGGCCTTGAATAATAATTGGCAAAGTTGTCAGGCAGAGAAGGAGGGAGAATGACTGCCGCAGAGGAACACTGAGTGGAGTATGACGTCAGTCATTCAGATTTGCCGTGTGGGTACAGTATAAGCTTGAAGAGGGAAAGAGATAGGAGTGACGATTCATGATGAATAGTGTTTAAATCTCAGGAGGGATCGTATACAAGAAGTGAGACTTTTTACTTGCAAACTGCAGACTTCAAAGTCAATGCCAGGGGGGGAAAGTTAGAAAGTAGAAAGGCGTGACTTATGCTGCTGAGTCGATAACTGAAATGAGGACTGGAATCCGGCAGTGGGATTTATCCATTACTAAATCTGTGCTGCTACAGTGATAGGATCTTCTGTAGGACAGTGATTTTAAAAATGTGATGTACACAACAACCTTTTCCAGAAGCCCACTAGGATTATGGACTCTTGAGTCCCATCAAGCGCTACTCAACCAGGAAGTTGGGGACAATCCTCACCAACCCTGCTTCAGAAACCCTGAAGGCTATAGTCAGGTGGGCTGACATTTAAGAAGCCTCACCGATGTGTGAACAGGAAGGGGGTGTATGGCTCCAGGATGGAAAGGCAGAAAACACAGGCTGCTGAGTCAAGGTGCTTTTAAAAAAAGAAGCAATGTTTGTGGCCCGGCATGGCGGTGCATGCCTGGAATGCTGACAGTTTGGGGACTGAGGCAGGAGGGTCACTGAGAGTTTGAGATCAGCCGGGACTACAAAGTGAGTTCAAAGTCAGCCTGAATTGTCTTAAAAAGAAAGCAAAAAATGTTTGAAAAGACCAAACAGCTCAGTGGATTAAAGCGCCTGCAATCAGGCTCAGAGGAAGGGGGTTCAACTTTTTGTGCCAGCCTCGCCCCCGGGGTGCCCTGAAAAGACTGAGATTGGGCATGGTGGTGCGTGCCTGTAATCCCAGAGCTTGAGAGGCTGAAGAATAGGAAGGATCATTGCAGGTCTGATCTGTATAGTGAGACCTTGTAGACCCTCTACTAAGTACATAAAAAGGAAAGAAAGAAAGAAAGAAAGAAAGAAAGAAAGAAAGAAAGAAAGAAAGAAAGAAAGAAAGAAAGAAAGAAAGAAAGTGTAAGGAGACTAAGGTGTTCCAGAAGCTTAATAATTGAAACAGTTCACTTGTGGATGGGTTTTAATATTCCTTTTCTTTTATTTTGAAGAGAATAAAAATAAGAAATGAGAGATTAGAAAAAGATAAAACCCCCAAATGTTAGATATTTAACAATGCTGGTTTTATTGCACATTTTGTCTTTAATGTAATTCTTCAAATGACCAGTTATAAGCATATAAAACTGGTCAACATAAAAATTCTAAGCATTAACAGATCCCTTCAAAACTGGTTTTAACTCTCATGATCAAATATTTTTTGTTTGTTTGTAATTATTTTATATTACAAACTTAATGACATATTCTCATGTTTCCTATCTCTTTGGTTCTGTTTCCCCCTTTTTAAATATTTAGAAAAATTGATGATAGAATTTATTTCAGAAAATGAGGAGGGTGAGGGCTCTGAGGTGAAATATAATTTTCTTCAAGGTTGCTTATGAAGTCTTTCCATTCTAAATGGTATGAACCATACCTTGATCATATATTCAATACGTGTGTGCTGACTGTCTTTCACTGTGCTAGACAACTATATTCATTTTATTTCTTCTGAACCAAGGTGCCCCTGTATTGCCTCTTCCTAAACTTGTGACCCATTAAACTCCCCAAGTTACTTCCGCATAAGGATATCAGTAGAGGTATAGTTATAAGACGCTCAGATTCAGTTTCAGAGCAGTATTAATTTATGACAGAGATTCTCAGCCAATGACTAAGATTCAATCCTGCTTCTAAGGGGCTGAGCCTTTGTCTTCTGCAACTCTTAGGTGATGCTGGTACCAGCAAAAGCCCCTATGTCTGCTGAAAGTGAGTTAAACTTGACCTAAACCTATGTTTGTAAGTGGGTGATAAAAAACAAACTGAGCTTTGTGTTTGAAACATTAACCTAGTTTGGTACATGCTTCTAAACAAATTGTAACCTAAGTCTGTACTCATGCAACCAAGGGCCTGATGGTCTGAGACGATCACAGTGGCTAACCTTCAGCCAATCCCAGGATGAAAAGCTGACAAAAGATGCCCAAATAAGGCAAACATGGAAATGAACCCAAATCAAATGATTTCTGGATGTCATTTCCTGTTTTCTAGTTATAAATATAGCTTACTGTGTTGAAGGTGGGGGCAATCTCACTGCTCGACACTCTGAAATGCTGCCCTCTTCTAGAATGCTTCTCACTCAAATAAACTTTGTTAAATTCAGATGATCTCATTCATCCCCTCCCCAGAGTGCTTTGCAGATGTTAACTGGGTTTGCTATTATGCACATCTCAATGCAGGAGATTGGTAGGCAAGTTGTCTGAGCGCATAAGACCTAGACGTACACAGAGACAGCTATATTTGCTTCAGTTCTTGGATATTAAAAAAAGAAGACGCTTCTGCACAGAATTATCCGGAGGGGTTGCATCACTTCTTTGTCAGCCCACAGTGAGGGCTGCTCTGCCTAATTAAAATAACTTAGAATTTGAAGTCACTAGCACTAGGATCAGATCAACATTTTGTAGTAACTGGCTTTCATTGGCTTCGAGTGATAAGGTGTTGTGACGATAGATACAATTCAAACATGATTCTGTATCTTTAAATTGTATTAAAGATAGAATTACTTGAAAGGTCGGATTTGAGTTTTACACCTAATTGATTTCCTAATCTTCCTGTTGATCTGTTAAACATGTGCTCACCATGCATAACTAACATCCAAGTATATGGGATGTATTTCATTTAAGTTTATTTTACTTCCTGCTATAGATTAATTAATTTTATTTAAAAATTACATTCTATGACAGAAAATTATATGCTATGGAAAAATGTTGGTTTTTCAGATAGTCTAATGCCTTTTAATACTTTTCTCAAGTATGAATCTTCTAGCAAAATTCAAGCACATTTGACTATCTTTTGGAGTACTTTTAAACCAAATATAGTTGAAATGAAAATTAATCCATTTGTGTCTGATTTCATTACACTAATAAACCCCCCATTTAAAAACATTATTTAATGGCTGTGAATTTCTTTGAGAAACTTTTTGTAACAAGAGAGCTAAAAAAGTGGTTTGAATGAAAAATTAATAGAAAATGAAGCACAAATACTGGGAACCCTAGTATGGATCTTGGAAACCAAGCTTTTCCTAATTAACATCTAAACCTGGGGCCAGGACATGGGGGAGGAGTTGGGAAAACCCCTTTCTCCTGCTTCCTGAGAACATTCAAGCATTGTTTCATCTCTGTATAATGTATTGACAGTAGATGTTTTTAAATAGAGCACAGCTCAGTCACAGCACCAAGTTTGTCTTTCTTATCTTAAGTTTTCAAAGGAGGCATTTCTTCCTCTTCTCCACCTTTTCTGGGTGAATTCCAGAATAGAATCTTCTGGGAAGTTCCTCCAGCCCACGTACTTACCTCCAGAGCCTCTTACCCCGCAAAGTAACCTATCATGAAAACATAGACATAAAAGGGTTGCATTGAATGCCTGAAAATTTTTTTAAAAGGCCAATGCAAAAACTTAAGGTTCACGTTATTGAGGAAGAGAATGAAGAGAATAAACAATATGGTTTCATTAGTTGATTGCTTCAATGGTAACTGAAAAATATTCTGTTATAGGACCCTTCATCACAGTGCTACATTTGGAAAAGTTCGTAGCAAGCTATTAACTATGTAGTATATAATATTGCCATACCAAATCAAAATTCTAATGGCTTTTAACAACAAAAAACTATTGTATGTCTTTGTAGGTATCTCAGAAATTTATGCCTTTTGAACAGTGGGGTTGTGTCAAAAAATAATTAATGAATCAGGGTCTTATACAATCCACTCTACATAAAATCACTTTCTTATTTATGAATCACAATCAAAATTTTATCCATTTTAACAAACGTTTCACAGATTATGGTTAGCACTGGAAAGTGGCTATTTGCTATGATTTATATCCAGATTACACATTACCTTGCAGACATTAGCACTTTTTAAATCATACTGACACAATCCTTGATATGTGTTATAATATGTTTAGGGCAAATGAAAGTATATTTTTACTTGCTGGACTGAAAATCTTTCCCGTAGCTCCAAGAACTGTCCTTTTTTTTTCTGTGTGAATAATTAATTCATTTTCCTATTCTCAAGGTCACCTTGTAAATAAAACTACTTTTTTTTTTAAAACCCATTGACTATATACACAACTCTTTAATAATGCTATAGAGCCAAAAGTGTCAGGCCTTTATTCTCTTTCTCGTTTTGTCCTCTAAGAAAATGGGGAAGAATTTCAAAGAATGGGCCATGTCTGAGATCAGGCTAGTTCCCACCCTATGGAGACCCTGTCTCGTCCACGCAAGTGGCACTCAAAAGATACAGCCTTCATAATGGAAGGAATGTGCAGTGCAGTCTTTAAAATACTGATGTACTACACTTTTGGTAAGTGTTTTATTTATTTAGTTAGTTTTTTGTGTGTGTGGAACCAGGGATTGAACTTCCCTTGCGCTTGCCAGGGAAGCACTTATTCCCCTGAGCCATCTCCCCGGCCCCTCAGGAAGCATTTTATAGATGGATGAATTTACTTCATGGCCTTCTATTACTTTTCATAATAGAAAAAAAGTTATCAGAATGCAAAGTTGGATAAAATTATACACAAAGTTATTACCTTCACTGTGCAGAAGCTGTGATATTTGCATGAAGTCAGAGGTCAATTACTTAACTAGTATTTCCTGCAGAAGCAATCAGATTCCTACTGTAAATACCAAAATGCTCTGAGGCTTTTAACTTTTGTTACCATTAGTAAATGCATGTATTAATAGAATTGCCTGTTATCAACAATAGAATTTTGATAATAGGAATAGAATAAATTATAAGTGCTTTAAAATAAAAAAACATCTAATTTGAGGTATTTATAAATTATACATCTTGTGAGAACGAATCTCATGTTTGTGAGCATTTTAAATTTTTATTTATAAGACAGGAGAAGAATTCATAATAATAGAAGACTGTGTCTTTCCCTTCCAAGGCTTTGAGTGTTGTGGAAATACAAATTAAGGATTTTCAATTTAAATTGGGTTACTAGATTTGTACATTTATATCACTGAGTAGCAATTAAGCTGGGTTGTCAATTTGATTGACTGGAAAGCTGACTAGGGCATTAGTAAGCACATTTCCGGGCATGTCTGGGTGTGACACAGAGGTGTGACCTTGGATACTGAATCTGCTCTGCTTTCTCTCTGGTCACAGGCTCTTTCTCCTGTTCTGCTTCTTGGTAGCCATGGTCTGAGCATCTTTGCTCCATGTCTTTGGGTCATGATGCTCACGTCTTGGAGTCAGCTGATCATGGCTTGAAACTTCTGAAATAATGAGCCAAATAAATTTCTTCTTTAAGTTCTGAGTGTTGGATAATTTGGTTCAGGGATGGGAAAGGTGATGAGTATAGAAAACAGTCAGCCAACCCTGACTGAGCTCTGAAAGCATGAGCAAAATTACCTGTTCTTTTTAATTGTGGGTGTCAAGTAGTTTATCTCAGGAGTGGGAGAGAAAACTAATTCATCGTTGTGGTAGTGAACCATTGAGGCTTACAGCGGTAAGCCTCAGTTCATGAGCTCAATTATTTTTGAGATTCTGGTCGTGGAATTCTTTCCACAATTCAGGCTGCAATGGAATTCTGCCATCAGAAATTGTGAAAGAAGGGCCGCCAGATAGCTCAGCAGACTGAAGCACCTCCTGAGGCAGAGCACAGTGGCTGGGATTTGATCCCTGAAGTGCCCCTCACCCCCCATGCACTGAGATGGTGACTGAGACTAGCACTGGTGGTGTGCGCCTGTGATCCCAGTGCTGGCGGCTGTAAACAGGAGCATCACTAGGAGTCCGATCTGTGTAGTGAGACTGTGTGGACCCTGTACTACGTACACAAAAAGCAAAAAGAAACTGTGAAAGAAATTAAGTTGCTGAACCAAAGCACCACTATAACGTTTATTTTACTTCTAAATTTGCAGTAGCATTCCCACCCAGTTGTCAGTTTACAGACTTTATACAAATTTAAAGCATGATTCTACTGCTTAATACAATCTTAATGTTGTCTTATGAAATTATGTTTTGCCTAAGGTTTTATTACCTTATTAGCCTAAATTCAAAACTCATTTTCTGGAGGGGAGATCTGGCCTTTAGAAAATAGGTGACTGAGTGAAAAATCTAGTCCCTAACACCAGTGATCAAATGGAATAATGTTCCTTTTCTTCTAAAAAGAAGTAAGTGCCTCTATGCTTCTTCCATGGCTCACAACTAAGATGTTTGACAATTTAGTTGAGATTGATTAGGTGTTCAGTCTCTGAGCCAAAAGCGTGTTGGCTTTTCCACTGAATGAACTGGGCATGAATGAATAATTGGATTCTGAATATTGATCGAGTGTTTAATGTGTGAGAGGCACATTTCTGGACATTAAATAGCAGTTCTGAACAAAAAGAAAGAAGAAAAAAGAAAAATAGGGTAAGTGAGTAAAATGAAGAGGAGATTAAAAGACCCAGCTGTATGGCACATGCCAGCACTTGGATACTGAGGTAGGAGGATTCCAAGTTTGAACCAGCCTGAGCAATGTAGCAAAAATTTAGTGCAATCTTGACTTTCAAGCAGAAGTCTGGGGATATAGGTTAGCTGGAAGGCTCTGGGTTCATTTCTCATGTGGTCTGAAAAGAAAGTAGATTAAGAGGGAAAGTAAGGAAGGAGAATTAGTCACGTTGGAGGGGGTGGCAATTATAGACAATGTGGTCCAAGGGCGTCCAGGAAGATATCTGGGTGGAGTGAGAGACAAGAAGATAGTGGGCACCATTCCATGAGAATGCAGCAAGCATGCAATAGAACTGAAGGCAGAACTCAGGGTTGAGAGAAACGAGGTAAGAATGTAGGAGGTGAGGAGGGGCAGATTATGTTGGGCACTGAGGAGCAAGTAAAGGAGTTTGGCTTTACTCTGAGTGAACGAGAAAAGTTCTGGAAGAATTTTACTATGCAAGTATTATGGTCGTTCTTTCAGTACATGTTTGCAATTCATGAAGTTCATATTAATTTTAGGGAGGAGATACATGTTCATAATTCACATGGATTATTTTTTAATCCCCTTCTTGATGTTTCAAAAGGTGACTGCTGTGTGGAAAATAGAATTGAGGTAGACAAGGACAAAAGAAGTGAAGCCACTCATGAGAAAATGACAATAATTCTGCTAGAGATTATAGTGGATTAAACCAGGTAGAAGTGCTCACTGAGACTCCACATACAAACATGTGAAAACTTCAGATGTTTGTAACTAAAATATTTTGGTCCCCTTACAAAATTAATTACAAGCATGTGTGGAATATGAATTTAGAGAAGCCACAAGGGATGATACCATAACAGAGGGTGAGTAACTCTTACTATGCTCAGGCTAAAAGGGATAAGGATAGAAAACTGTTCCAGACTCTGACAGAAGGATAGAGCTATGTGGAGAATGTCCCTTGAGTGGAGCAGGGACACAGCTATACTGACTGACCTCACAGAGGGAGCTTGAGCAACGGATCCCATGACCTCACTCCCTTCCTCTTCCATCTTATCTCCTATCAAAGCCAACCTCTCAGTTGGCTACACCCAAAAAGTCCAGAAAGCAAAGTCACCATAGATGTTCATATAAGGGAAGGTGCCCAAGGCACAGAACAACTGGAATCATGGCAAACAGCAGATGTGGAGAGACAAGCAGGCATTAAGCATCAGGACCTTCTGCTCTTACCTTCTACTTACCCTTCCTTCCTTCCTTCCTTCCTTCCTTCCTTCCTTCCTTCCTTCCTTCCTTCCTTCCTTCCTTCCTTCCTTCCTTCTTTCTTTCATTTCTTTCTTTCGTCAAGGTAGAAAGTTTGTTCCTTCATCTCATGGAATGTGTGAAATCTCACTGGCTACCACAGCACTGTGGTGGTTTCCCATGCAGTAATCCTCCTGTGTACCATCTAAAATGATGTGCATTGCTTATATCTTTCATATAAGATGGGAAGGGGAAGACAACAGTATCACAAAACATAGCTTATACAGTTTTTGCTTCTGTATTTGGTCATAGCCAAATCAATAATCACTACATATTTCCTTTATTCTTGACCAGCATGGCATAGTCTGTGCTCTTTATCATGTAGGGTGACCCCATCTTCATTTATGCAAGACATCATCCTTCAGTATTATTTGGAGTTGCCTCAGTTTTCCATTTCATATGTCCCTAAAACAATCCTCTGCCTGTACTGTGGAGAAACGAGTCCTTCCCCTAGAAAATCAGTAATCAACAACTTGGCTTGTGGAGGGGTCCACTTCTGGTCGATTAATAGAAAGAATCAAGTGACTAGGGTGAAGTTTGAGGATTTTTTTTTTCAGAACCGGGGACTGAACTCAGGCCCTTGTGCTTGCCATGGAAGTGCTTATTCCACTGAACCATCTCCATGGCCCTGAAGTTTGAGTTTTCATGTCAGTGAATTCTTGGTCTTGATTCTTGGTATATGCATTTTTCTGTTAAGACATTTATAGTGAACCACAGCCTGAGGGATAGGAAGTGAAGTATTGGTATAATACTGATTTTAAGTGAGTTATTGGTATAATAGAGCAATCATTCCATCACTTCCTTCCTGGATGTGTAAATTAAGGCTGATATATTGACCACATATTTAAGCCATATTTCATCTGTAGCACACAATATTGTAGGTATTCACTTCCAGCTGGTTTTGTTATTGTTCTGTCAGCTACTCATCTGATACTTCTATAGAGTCAAGTACTTCTAGAAGAGAGGTCACTTGATGATTCCATGGGTGTGAACACATTGACTTATTAACTCTGCTGTAAGGCGACTCCTCTGCTTGGAGGCGATGTCATACAGAACACCATGGTGATGGATAAGACATTCTGTTACGCTAGTTCTTACAGAAGCATTGTGAACAAGGAAGCCAATCAGTACTTTTATCCTTTGGGGAATATATATTTCTTTCTTTTTCATGAGAGAAGGTGCCCAATGTAGTCATCAATTAAGTGGAAGCTGACTAAGGTCTAAAGGATAGCACAGTATTGGATTACCATTATTTCCCTCCTTCATGACCTATGTTGTTGGAAATGCCTGTGCCTTCCTAAGACTTCTAAGAAATATGATATTTCATGTTTGCTTCTTCCAGATAGCAATATTGTCAACGAACTGGACCAGCATGGTGCTCTGTTGAATTTCAAATTGATCGCATTCCTTGGAGACTATATTTTGCTAGACAGCAAAAAGGTTGACTTAATTTTGAGACAAAGCTTCCTTTCTTGATTGGAAAGAAAATATTTATTGGGTCATTAACTATGAACAAGATGCTATGCTTTGTATTGATCCTTGCAGCAGAAGTAATTATCATGATCTTGTGGTCAAGATTTTTTGATAACTTATTGTCATTCCACATAAGTCATCCAGTTACGATTATAATGTTGATGCTTTTGTAAGTTGAAGTTGTGAATTAAATATTTATAGTGAAAAACAATTGCCCCTGCATTTCACAAGGATTTTGAAACACACAGCCATATCTGCTCAGATCTGTGGTGACAATTGGCTCAGGAAGAAGACAATTCTATTTTGTCATTATTGCTAAAAAAATTCCATTAAATTGAAAATTTCAAGATTCTCAGCCTTGGGTTGGGTGTAGTGGTGCATGTCTGTAATCTCAACCCACAGCAGGCTGAGGCAGGATGATCTCTCCAAGTTTGAAACCAGCGTAGACTACATAGGTTATGACCAGCCTGAACTACATGGTGAGACCCTATCTCAAAGAGAATAACAAAAGATTCTCAACCTTTTCTGTATCTACCTAAGTGTCTCTAGTCCATATCTCATGGTCACACTTCTTCCCCGCTAATTTGTTTTATCCTAAGAGAGTTGGTTTGATTGGACATCTAAGAGGAACTCCAACTCTGGGTGTACCAGAGGTAAAAATCTTTCAATTCTACCTTAAGAGTCTCCTGATTCTTCATGATTTTTAGTTTTATGCACGTAGTTTTAAAATGTTATCTTTCCTGTGTTTATTTGGTAGTGACGTGATAAGAAGAAAAGTCACTTCACAACCTTTGTTCTACTAATGTTGACACCAGGACAAAGGGTAAGGTATGATCAAAACAGACATGTTGAATGTTGAACTAAAAAAATTACTATAGCAGAAGACATACTGGCATTAATCTCCCTGAAACTATTCTTCCTTGCTTCACACACACTTACCCACCATCTTGCTACTTTCTGAAGCAGTTCTAGAAATTCTCTTTGTGAGTGTTTTTATAAGGTATAATCAAAAGCATGGTAAATGTCACTGCTGCTGCGTGTCAGCCAAAGAAAAGGGCAGGCTTCTAAAAATATTGTGGTGTGTTTTCTATCTTTCTTTTCTTTTTTTTCTTTTGTGGTACTGGGAGTCTTGTGCTTGCCACACAGGCTCTTATGCCACTGAGCTATCTCCCCAGCCCTGTGGTGTGTTTTCACCCAACTTATTCCCTGGGTCTGGCACCTTGTAACTGAAAGGTCTTCCTCAAGGTCAAAACGAGGAAGGTCATAATGTTTTGGATCACTTGAGGATATTGAGACATCTAGTTCAGATAGACTGCCGACACCTTTAGACAGAATTTTGTACTCAAGTTATCAATCAGCAAACATTTAATGTATTCACAGTAGGATATTTTGAGAAAGGTTTGTTAAGTGACTATTTATGAAGATATAAATAAGGTATAGGATGCCATAAGAGTTAGTTTGACACTCCAGTATAATCAGAAGGCCTATGGACTTAACTGAAAGACAGGGGGCAGGAGAGCTAGTGTAGTAAATAGGTAGGTGAAAGGAGGGGGCCAAATGGCAGGTGTCCGGTTGTGTGGTACTGGTGAAATGAGAGTTGGTTGGATTCTCTCAATTTGGAGACAGAACAAGTGTAGTTGGCTGACAGGTTAAATGTGGGCTGTGAAAGAATTCAGGCTAGTGTTATGCTTTAGATCTAAAGTGGCCCCAGAAATCTCTTGGGTTTGGAAGGTAATTGGATCAAGGAGCCCTATACTCAACAGTGGATTCTTCCACTGATGACTTCAGCAGCTAAATGTTCTATTCTGAGGTAGGCATGGTTCCTGGTGGGTCACTATGGTTATATCTGGCAAATTGTGTTGTTTTTCTTGGCCCTTCCAGATCTCCTTTTCTCCTTGTTCACATGGGTTGAGGACACTTTTCTTCCATTTTTTTGCTTCCTGCCTTTGAACAACCCAATCACGGACTAAGATCGTGAACCAAAACACAAGTGTCTTTTTTTTTTTTACTTGTACATGTTGAGTATTTTATCCCAGGGATGAGAAAGTAACTAAGACAGTTAGGAATGACTACAGTTTTGTTTTACTTTTAGTCTGAACAACACAAATGATAGAATGGACATTTATAGACATGGAGAAAAATAGTAAAGGTGAAGGACTTTTTGTATGTATGTGTGTGTTGGGGCAGCATATAGATGTTTAATTTCTAAATTTGATATATTCTGGTGCCTATTTCATACAAGCCACAGGACATTTTAGTAGGACCTTAGATGCATGAGTCTAGAGTTTTGGACAGAGGTGTAGCTTTAGAAATCCTTAAGTGTATGAGACTTGGCAAACACATCAAAGTAGTGAGTGCAATAGGGAAAAAGTCCTAAGGTCTGAGCTCAAGAACCTTAAAAATTAGAGTTTAACAATACATATCAGGAACCAAAACAGCCCACTGCAGTGACTATGGGTAGAGGAAAGCAGATGAGCTTGATGTTTTGAAAATTTGTTTCAAAGTGGAGAACAGTGTAGAACTTCTGATTGAACTAGCTGAAAATTGATCATTAAACTCAGTAAAATTTTCATGCTTGATAATATTCACTCAGAGGAGTAGTAAGAATGAGCTCCTGAATGGAGTAGATTTGAATAAAAAGAAAAATCAAAATGATACATGGATAGATCTTTTGAGATTCACATTAAAGTGGAAAAGGGTTCCTTTTTTGGAGGAGGGAGTGGACTTTTGTTTTATAATAAAGAAAAATATTAGAAGCCTGACTACAAGATGGTAGGGATGATTTTTTTTAAAAGAACAATTTATAATATAGCAGAAAGAATAATGAAGTGAAAGAGCAATGTTCTCTATTAAGGGAGAATGAAGGGCTGGCCTTAAGTGGTATCTGGCTTTTCACTGCAGCACAAAGAGAGAAGATAGACTACTTCTACTTCCTGTCACATTCAGTTGTGTTGTACAGACATGGAACTAGATTGGTAATTAGATTTATAAAGAATTGAAGTTTAACCTGCACCTTTGAAGAACCCCAAAGATCCTATGTCACCTTACATGTGTAAAGTGATAAGAAGTGTAAAGGATAAGAAACCAATTTTTTTCTGTTTGTAATATTTTTTATCACTGCTTGTGTCTAGATGTGCCCCTAAAGCTTCCTAAGGTCATAGGTAGGGCTCTGCAGAGGTGGCTGCATGGTAGAGTGTGTTATACTAGGATTTACTGTGTGATGCCAGGACAAAAAGAGTGTGATTATTAAATTAGCCCGCTGATGGACTTGGCATAGTTCTGGAAGTGGAAAATGACAAAACCCAGCCTGGGTATGAGTGTTGCCCACCCTAAGGTTTTGTGGGCTGGACAGAAGATGAGGGACAAAAAAGGGCTGTTTCTTCACTTTGTTGCCTCCTACCTTCTACCTCCCATGCCGTAAACTACTTTGTCTCTTCTGTGATGCCCCTTTGCCATGCCACCCTGCCTGGGAGCCAGCCAATTATGGACCAAAACCTCTCCAAACTACAAGCCAAGATAAGCCTTTCCTCCTTTAAGTGTTGAGTATTTTCTTCCAGCAATGAGAAATGTAGCTAAAACAATTTCCAATGCTAATTAGTAATCATAATATTCAATGCAGGATAGGGCCATTTTTTTCAAGATTATTTTTAATACCAGGTATATTGAGCCATATAATTAAATTTAATTAACATTTTCACATGATAAATGAGAAGCTTATACTTTGACACATTGCATGATATAATGATAAAAGGGAAAGTTAGTTATTTTATCCATTCTACTCTACAAGGTTGGAATGGATGAAAGAATGTATATCCACCAATGTGACTTCAGGGCATGAAATTCTTCCCTTTGAGAAAGAGATCAAACTGGTATCTAAATTACATTCTATAACAGAAAATCCCCCCTCCCCAGCCACTATACTTCAGTTTCTAGTTGCCCAGGTAATAGTTCCTGTTCTAGTTTTAGCTACTCCTATCTGTTAGAATTGGCTGGTCACATTGCATAAACCAATCTCCAGTTTACAACCTATTCTGCCTCTGTATTTCATGCTTGCTTATCTTGTGTAATCCCTAGATCATCAGAGATCAGAGCCTGATATTCTGGGAGTGATCTTCATTAGTGCCTGTGATTTAAATAAATTTGCCTCCACGTCCTGGGTGTCTGCTTGCTGTTGCATCTCTGTACAAAGAATCAAGCTATACCTTTGAGGAAGGCATTAAGTATAGCAAAACTCATTGGGCTAGTCATCATTCCTATTTGGTGCATTTTGTTTTATATTATACTGAAAGAATGAGGTGCCTTTAAGTGGTGTTCTACATGTTGGACAATCCCTACTTCTCAAAAGTAGGAAGTTGACAGCCTGTGCTTTTGCAGTGGGCCAAGTCTACATCAATTCCCACAACCTCAAGAGTATGATTATCTGGGGCATATCTATCAATCAAGAAAAATGTTATATCTAAAGAACTAAACAGGAGATTCATTCCATTGGCCTCATAATATCTCTAAAACCTGGCTCTGAGCCCCAGTATCTGACCTCAAATTGTTATCTTTAAAAGATAATTTTATCTTCCTTGTCAGGGCAGATAATAATACAAATTTTGTTGGTTGCTTTTTCATTTTCATTGTCTGTGACCAGCCAATTCTAGCAGACATGAGCAGCTAGAACTAGTACTTCTATATCTGGTTTCTTTAAGCTTTACAACACCAAAGTTAATTGAGAGATGAGGAAACTGAATCATAGAAGTTTTATAAGCTAATGAAACTAGTAGATGGGCTATGGAGGAATTTAGGAAAAGAAATCTACCTAATTCCTTATAACAAAAAAAAATCACAAGCTATGGCATTTTCCTAGTGTCTCTGCTTTACTGTGTTGTAGCACCACGTGTCATTGCTACATGTTTCTTCAGTTCAGTGAAGGGAACTTTCCAAGTTGGGCTGTGATGGATTCCACAACTGTGGAGTGGGGTATTCAGATGCTTTTCGTGGCTAAGGAACGTTAACCTTAATTAAGAACAAACCACATCATGCTTCCTTTTAGTTAGTCTGATAATTAGTGCCAAAATGCTTTCTGACATGAAACAGCTCAGGGCTTTCCTATCTCTCACAATGCACATTTTTCTGTTGTACGATTCCAAGCAATCATGCATGTATACTTTTGTTGTAGTTTCTTTGGGGCATTTTGCCTGGCAAATCCCCTAATCTTTGTATTCTCCAAGGCATCCATGTGAAAATTAGGGCCATCCTGAGCAATATGAGATATCTGGCTACATTCTGATAACTGTTTTCCACTGTAACTAATTCCAGTTTATTTGCCAACAATTTCAGACCTCAGCTTGAGGGGAAAAGGGAATACAAGGGTGAAAGTACGTTTTAAAAGATGTTTAATAAGAATCATCTTTGCTTTGGGAATAAGGAGCATTCAACTGGGTACGTGCCTGTGTTTCAGAAGAACAGGGGCAGGGCAAGTTTGGTTAATGGCCCTCCTTTCAATGTCCATTCAATTCAAAGGTTTCTGGGTAAAATCTATGGAAGGAAATTCATGCAGGAAAGAGGGTGGAGATGGAAAAAAAGTTCATGCTTCAGTCACAGTCTATGGATAAGGAGGAATTTGAATATTAATGCACAGCCTTGAGAATTAAATGCGGTGTCCAGCAACCTTAAGAGTTGGCAGCTGGCTCAAGGCTGATAAGGAATGTTGGGTGGGGGGCAGGTCCTGGGAGGAACTAGTTCCCAGGGAAAGCTCTCATCTCTGGCTGGCATTAGAAAGAATTACAAAGCATGATTCAGAATCTAATTTTGTCAGCTGGTGATTGGCTCCCATGAGGCTCTGGTCTCACAATGTGTTCTATTAAGTAATGGGAATTGGGTTGTGCTCCTTTTCTCTGATCGACGCTTGCCACCCTGGTTTCCTTCATGGGTCCCCCCCAATCTCTATGTAAATGTAGGTGTGTTTGCTTACATTCACATTTTAAAAGGTATCTCAAAACGTTGCCCCAGCGTACAGATGCTAATACATAGGAAGAACCCAACAGATCACTGGTTTTTAAATTTCATTTTCAATGTTCACTTTTGAATTGCATAGAGAACAACAGTGTCATTTTGTCAGCACGGGGAGAACCCAGGTGGGGAAGAGCACAGTTTAAATTACATCTATTTATTGACAAATGCTTATTTAGTGGCTTTGTGCAAGACAGATGTGAAATAAACAATATGAGAAATCATTTGGTTTATGTTAACATCTCAGAACCAGAACTAAATGTAAGTTGACTATTTTGGTTTCTTTCATATCTGAATGCCTGACATCTGTCAAAGCATCTTTTTATCCTCTTGAAAATGATTTATATCAACAATGTTGAAACTCATTTTAAAGGTAATAATTTGCACATCTGTAAAGGGTGGCATTATATGTTCAGAGAACCTACAATATGGGTTTTGTTATCCTTTTACATAACTAAACTTAATTTCTCAGTTATGAAACCCAACCATTTATCCTCAACGTTAAGACTCTGAAAACCTAGTTATTCTCTCTGGGTTCCAGAAAATACAAAAATATAATCAACAACCAAGGGTATTTCATTTATTGGGCAGATAATTTTAAACTCAAAAGCTTTTGTTCCAAGAATACTTTTTCTCATAATTAAATCATAGTATCCAGTTTTCTCATCAAAAATGATTTCCCTAAGAAATGTTCTTATAAAATCCCCAGGAAAAGCTAGGCAATCATAGTTTTGTCTTTTTCTTATCTTAGAAATATGCCTATTTCAGGTGTAAGAAAGAAAATGTAGCCTCTTGTTGAAGGAAAGTCCTGCATGAGATCTCAGAAGACCTAGATTCTATTTTCGTTCTGGCATGAGTCAGCCATAGCAATTTGAGGCAAGTCACTTTCTGGATCACTTTTCTCATTTGTAAGAATGAGAGAATTGGTGGTTGAGAAAGCAAACACTCTTGGCTAACCGGCAGCTTCCAGATGTGCTGCATGGGGTACATAGAGGTATTTTAGTAAGATACAAATTGGGCTATCTTTAGACAGGCATGTCTTTCTCAGCTTATTATCATCTTCTATCTGCCTAATGTGTTATCCTATATGTATGCTATTAATTCACTTGTTTATTAGTCAGCTTTTGCCATCTAACAAAGAAACTCAATGGTTTAGCTGTAACCAGGTTAGTATTATGCTTAATGGCTGAAAAAATAACTATTTATTGCAATATTTTTCATTAATTTGATGAACTTAGCAAGGTAAACCTATTGGTCTTATTGAACTCATCTATGGCCAATAATCATTTTAAAAGGTGTTTCCTCTTTTTCATTTGGCTGCAGATCTCCTGGTCTAATAGCTACTTATGAGCCAATTTGTCATCCAGAAAACCAATTTAATCTTCTTCATATGACAACTTATGGGCTCCCAGGGCACAGAAATAAAAGATACTCAGGTTCCTTCCTGTGCTCTAGGCTTGGATCTTGCCCAACTCCCAATCTGTTGTATTCTGTTGTTCAAGGAAAATGATAGAAACAAATTTATTTTATTTTTTTTCCATTTATTTTTATTTTATTAAAATACAAATGTCAATCAGACAGTTTCAAGACACCTTAACCATACAGAGTCAGTGAATTAATACATGGCAAACTGTTTTCATAACGTTTTGGTATTGTACAAGGTGCATACATGATATTATATTTACAGGTTTTTTTATAGCTGAATTATATCAAAAATTCAATAATTATTTACCTAGTGGATGACCATAGCACTAAAAGCCGACATAATATCCTGTCCAACCACCATTAGAGCAGATTTATAAGCAGATAGGATGGGGACAGACTCTATCTCTTGGGAGGAGGAAATGGGAAAGAGTTGACCATTATTTGAGTCTACTACAACCTATCTACAAACATTTACCCTTGTAAACTGTGTTCTCGGTGGTTTTAAATTAATTCTGAGACTGACAACAAGAAAAACCACAAGGAAAACAAGCAAAATCGATCATCCTACATGCATCCTAAGCGCATATTCATAATGCCCATCCAGGTGTTTCCAAATGAAATCGTTGCAGAGCAGTACTAACAAGCACTAAGAAATACAGAATTGAACCACAACTTCCAGGTATTTGAAGAGTTCTGTTCTCAGTGACTAGATATTTATGGCAGGGCATACTGTGGCTTTTGAAGTTGAGTTATGTCCTTCTCATAATACAGAGCCATTTTCATGTGATGGTCAGTGGGGCGAAGGTGGGGATTCCAAGACGATGTAAGCCTCATCTGTTCCTATTTGTCCTTGAAAACAAAACATGATCCAAGTTTCAGGGTTTGAAACAGTTTCTAGACTCCATTCCTTGATTTGTTTTTCCTGATTATAAAATCAATATTCCTGAGTTTGAGTGATAATTCTGGGGAAATTCCTTTCAGATTAGGTAGCTGACTGATGATCTTTCAGGTGCAGTATGTAAAGAAGGAAAAGTTGTCCAAGTATAAAAAACAAATATAATAAACTCCAACTTATAAATGACAGATGTAACTTACTGTGGGTCCAATCATAACTCCTATGTAACATTTTTGATACAGACTAATAATACAATATCCTTTCATTAGTAAGACATATTCTATATCCAAAATGCAAAGACTGAAAATGCATATATACATATGTACATATTAAAAATGTCCTTTCTGTCAAAGAGCGTATAGGGTACCATAATCACTAGTAGTCACAATGATAAAGACTCTTCTGAACTGTGAATTCCTATGAAATAATTTTTCTCAGCTTCAGTTGGGGACCAATACCATTTTTGTGCTCTTCAGATGTATTTTAGGTAGGCCTAGAAATACATAAGTGCATTATTTTATTCTGAACCTAAATGGAAGAGCTACAGATAGATTTTAGCTTACTGTTTTTCTGTGATGTGATCAGACAGAATATAAGAAAAAAGATTTCTCATGCATAGTATTTAATTAAAAGTGGTGAATCCTTTTTTTTGGCACATGTTGCAATATGTAATGTTTACATTCCTTTGGCCAAGTTGGTAGAAGGGAGTAAGAGATGGATGGCTTAGGGGAGAGAGAAGTGAGAAGGGATGAGAAAAGGAGTAAAGATATATTATGCACATATACCAAAAAATGAATATACATATCATGTATGGCAACGTGCACTAATGAAAAGTAAAAAAAAAAAAAAAAAGTTTAAGTTCAAATTGCTCAAATTCAAAGGGAAGCGGTCAATATTTGTGCTAACAGGAAAAGAGAGTTAAACATCTCCAAGGGCTGGTCAAATAGCTCAGCAGATTAAAGCTACTTAGATACAGGGGCCAGGAATTCAATCCCCTGACCTGTGGTACTGGCCCCACCCCCAGAACACTGAGAGGGCAACTGAGACTGGGTGTGGTGGTGTGCGCCTGTAGTCCCAGCACTTGGGAGGCTGTGAACAGGAGAATCACTACGAGTCCCATCTATGCAGTGAGACCCTGTACACCCTGTATATCCTGTGCCAAATAAAAAAAAATTAAGAAAAGAAATAAACATCTCCAAATGTTTGCACATACAAGGAGTTCAGAGAAATTGCTATAGTTCTGTTAGAGAAAAATAGCAATTTTAAAAAAATTTAATGAAGAAGTAGACAAGGGATATGCGAAAGAATAGCATAAAAATTAAACATCTAAAATGTGTTTGAAATCCCCATATATATTAATAGTCAATAAAATTAAATTACAATAAGATGAGGCTATATGTCTCTTAAATTAATTCAGTACAGTCTGTATGTCGACAATCACAGTCTCTAGAGATAAGGTCGAGCAAACTGCTTTGAAGCGATTATGATGCATGAAAATCTTTGAAAGCTGTTGCTCTCATATAGACCCAAAAATTAGTTCAGGATTTTTTATCGTCATAGCAACTTGACAGTACAGAATGAAATTAAAATTGACAAACTTAATGTAATTAAAGTGTTCAATAAAAAACTAGTATGTATAGCGCTTCTAATTCAATAGTCTTCTTATAGAAAGTAAAGCAGGAAGTGAAGCTATATTGGCAAGTCTGTTAAATGCAGGTTTGGCATCAAAGCGGAAACCTTGAGACAGATGAAGGAATCACAAAATTATTGAAAAAATACATCAGGAGGGAAGATTTTAGACATGAATTAGTTATACGTTCAGAGAAATTTCAACATAATTTACTGCGAAAAAAGTGATATACAGAAAAGTTAATACATTTAGATTTTATTAAAATAATAAAAAGAATTAAAATATTGTGATACATAAGTACACAAAGGAGACAGAAAAGGAAAAGCAAAAATAATAGAAAGGAAATCGGTTAACAAGTCTCCAGAACACAGAAGCAAGCAAGCAAGACAGTGGGAAAACATTGGGATTAATGACGATTTATTTAAAGTGAAGTAGTTAGTAAATGATAAATGTAGAATGCGAAGATACTTTTTATGTATTTGGTACAGGGTATCACGACAGAGCTTAGAGTCACAGCGATGTTCCTGTTCTCAGCCTCCTCAGTGCTGGGATTACAGGCACGTGCCTCCACATCTGTACTCAGTAGCTGGCTGAACGCGCTGCGGGCAGTTCTGGCATAGCAAGTGGTGCCATTGCTGTGCTTGCTTAAGCAGGTGCTTAGTCTGCTAAGTTACCTCACAGGCCCTAGGACAACTTCTGTTAGTCCAGACACAACTTTATTTCCTCACCTGCATGTCATGTCTGGAAGAGGTTGTGGTGTTATTATGTATAGGACCTATGGTTAATGCTTAATAGTTGCTCATTTAATATTTAAAGAATATCCAGTGGAGATACGTTTCCAGAGAACAGGTCAGCCATATTTTTCCCCCTTTTAGGGAATCTTCCAAAAGCCCCTTTCTGTTGCCTTTGTTTTTCATATTTCTATCACTATTAGAAATACTTGAGATAATCCAATTTTACGAACTTGGTGTCAATTGAGGGCCTAAAGGCAAGGGGGAGGGAGAGGTTGGAGTCTCATTCTATTTCAGTGGTACATGCCCAATGATCGCCACTTCCAATAAGTCCGAGCTGTAACATATGGACTTCTGGGAGACCAGTGAGATCCAAATTACAGCAGTCTCAACCAAAAAGTTCAGCATTTAGCTTGTGTTCCCAGCCCACATGCAACCTCTCCCGTTTCTTGTATGTTTCCACCACTTTCATTGTTCCTTGTCTTACTGCAACACTTCTATTCCTTCCTTGGGCAGGGGCTTTCCTTTCTCACCTTTGCTTAACCCTACCTATCTTAGTTTCTGTTCTGTCTTTTTCACAAAACTTGCAATGAATAATTCTTTGTTATATTTCCAAGACTTGTGTTGTTTTTCATATATAGTACTGTGACCCTATGCTCAGAGATTATAATCTAATCTTTTTCCCTCCATAAGATTTTCTCATGCTTATCACATAATAGGGTTTTTCTATGTATTTGGTACAGGGTATCACTAGACAGCTTGGACCCATAGTGATCCTCCTTTTTCAGCCTCCTCAGTGCTGGGATTATGGGTCAATGTGCTGTGGGAGGGGCTGGACAGCATGTGGTGCCTGGCTGTCGTTGTGCTTGCATATCTGTCCAGGATTCAAATTCTTTTTCCTGTATAAACACAAATATTTATAGCTTTACTGATGGCAGCCTTCATGTTGCTTGTTTTGGTATTATCCAAAGCCAACATGTCTTGAATGGAATTAATTATCTCCCTTCATAATTCCACTCCTCTTTCTATATTTTCAATCTCAATTACTGACACCAGTATTACCCCAGCAATCCAAGCCATTTGATCCCCCAGTATTTTTACCTCCCACAAGTTGATTTTTCCAGCTCTACACACTACCAGTTCCTGTATTCCTTTCTGTCTCTTCCTTACTGCCAATGCGCCGGTTCATATCTTTGCTCTCTGTTCCTGGTAAATTAGCTTTCTAACTAAATCCTCACACTTCTCACCTGCTAATCCTAGCTTCAGAAGATCATCAGAATTAGCCTCAGGGCTGGCAAGTTAGCTCAGCAGACTAAGTGCCTACTTAGGCAAGTGCAGGGACTAGGGTTCGATCCCCAGCACTACATGCCATGCCAGCCCTGGCCTTGGGTTCTGGGCCTGCAACCGAGTCTGGGCTGCATGGCACATGCCTGTAATCCCAGTGCTAGGGTGAGGCTAAAGACGGGAGGATCATTACAAGTTCAAGCTGTGTAGAGAGACCCTGTACCAATCACATCAAAAACAAAAACAAAAAACAAAAAAGAAAAAAAAGTTCAGAATTAGTCTCAGCTACTGCTGTTTCATTTCCTTTCTTTATAAAGCTGCTAAGAGTAAAGAATAAATGTCACTGCCTGGCCTATTATATCCTAACCTGTTAGTTTCATTCTAACATTTTGGTTCCTTGTTTTTTTCCCACCCCTTTCAAGTGCAAGTTCCCCAGTTCAATCCCTGGTATCACAAAACAAACAAACAAACACAAGCACAGTGGCACAAACTGGCATACTTGAGAGAATCAGAGAAATTAGGCCTACAGGAGGACGCAGGTCACTGTGGACATCCCTTTGGAAGGGAAAGTGGGACCCTGGTCTCTTCGTCTCCTTCACTTCCTGGCCCCAGGAAGTGAGCGCTCTTGCTCTGCCCTCCTCTTCCACTCCAGGCTGCTGCCTCGTCACACACCCAAAAGCAAGGAGGCTCCCCAGTGGTCATGGACTGAAACCTCCCAAACCGTGAAACAATAACCTTGCTCTCTTTCTAAGCCCACTGCCTCCTTATTATTTTCTTTGTGTTTTTCTCACAATGCAAAATGCCTTCCTCTTGTCTCCAGGCACCTGTATTCTTTAACAGGCACCTGTATTCTTTAACGCTTGTCACATACAGGATGGCGCTGCAAGACCCTCGATGTTATTACTGTTAAAGATTGACCTTAGATGATCGTTTTCTCTGTGAAGTTTGTTTTAAGTTTCCCAATGGATGTTTTTACATATTTAAATTTACCAACAAATCTCCATGAAAAATTTAGATATTTTGTATCTTTTTTGTATTTCGTATTTTGATCGCCTATTTGTCTCTTCTTACTGAATTTTGAAGAAATGTGTCAAATGCATCTGCATATTTTCAAAGTATCTAAGCTATACATGACCCTTAGTAATTTCTTATTAATTGTTTACTAAAGATATGCAAAAATAAAGTTTCTCTCAATTAATCTAAGAAACTATTATGTAAATGCTTTGCATCACCTCATCTCTTTCCTTTAGTCAATAAGAGCAGGTATGAATACATCATTGACATTTGAATTTTATATTTTATTATGGTGACATGGCATCCAGATAAAAATATTAAGCAGTGATTAATGAAGAGAACTGCTGTCCCTTATAGTACAGTCACACTGCTATTTTCAACTTTTTTAACTGCTTCTGATTTTTAAGTTCTCTACTCGTAAATAATTTGTGTGGTAGCGTGTCAGTTGTCTCAGGCATGTCTACTGAGTTGCAGTAATACTTAGTGAGACAGGATTTATCTCTTTTTAGCAGGAAGAACCATAACCAGAGACCAAGAAATAGAGCTTTGTTGACAGGGTTATTTGATTTTTAAAGGTAATGAGCCTGTGACTTGCCTTGTGTTAGGTAACAACTCATATAACAGACTTATCTTAGTTAATGCAACCACAGCTTATGTCTTGATGCTGTGTAGAATTTGCTGAAATGCTTTCCTCTTTTACTAAACTTTCAATTGAGCATGTCTGTTAAAACACAGGCTAGAGTATTTTTGTATTTTTGCATTTATTAATCTAATAATCTTATATTAAAACTTGGGCAGATATTATACATAGAAAATCATCCATTTGTTTCTATGTATTCACCAGAATGGAGTACTGCAGAATACCAGTATTATTTATCATTTGGAATCACAGGGGGATATAAATAACATAGACATAAAATATAAAGAGCACAGTTCTCCTTTTGAAACTTCTCAACAAAGGCATTGCAGCAATATAACTATCAGAGAGGTTGAGCATAAACTTAGCGCATCTCTTTGGAGCAGACACGTGCAAGGTTAGTGTTTGTTTATCTCTTGCTGCACAGATATATCTTCAGGCCCCTAAGGGAAAATGGTGTCAGATGGACCTGTGTTTGTTCTAGATATGTTCATTTAGTTAGAAGGGTTCAATCAAAGGCTGGAAGATGTGCATAAAGTTTCTCTTTCAACGCTGGCAAGGAACGTACAGCAAAGATAGAGACAAAACAAAGAAAGCAAAGGCATGTGTGGTCTAATTACAGATGGTCTGTGCTTAAGGAGAACCAAACACATTGTAATTACTAAAACGTGGAGCCAGGTGATGCCTCCTATTATTCGCAGTGGTGCTGTCATTAGCAGCAGCTTCATTGTGTCTGAGCCATGTGTATACAACTTCGGTGTGACTCAGAGCGATTTCATCAGTGTGGGCCGGGGGCCACTGGCAGACGCAAAGACTGAGTCCAGTGGGGGCAGTGCCAAGGAAAGTTAGCTTTGAGTCACCATTAATCTCTACAGCATTCAAGTGGGAGAAAGCCTGAAGTGTCTCCATGGCCAAAGCTAAACAAGTCAAATTTTGATCAATGTAAAAGTCCTTATTAAATAAAATGCTTTCTATACAAATTTTGAGTGGGGGAAAAACAGAAGCAGAGAGGTAAAACCATACTTCATCTTTCATCATTTTCAGAAGTAAAGCTTCAGATGAAGTGGGTTCACTAGGTATAGTTTTACAGAGTGATGTTTTTCATCTGGCATGTCTGTGTCTATTACTTTCTTGTGGGCTGTTGAATAGGGGCAGACATTACTCAGAATGAGGATGGAGACTGTCTGTTTTCTAGTAACAAAGCTCTATTTTAAATGTCTACCCCCTCCCATTTTCTTTGTAATGATGTAATAAAACATCCTAGGATGCTTATCAGCAGACTACAATGTCTTATAGATCTAAAGCGAGATTCAGATCCTCAACTTCTCATAAAAAAGACACAGGCTAGAAAAGGCCTTACAAAAGTAACAACAAAACAAAGAATGGACTCTACTGCTAATACCCCACACTGTATTATTTCCCTCAGAAGCTTCTCTGCTGTGTGCCAAATCATTGTTTTTTTAATCAAAAATTCACATTACACGAAAAAGTACTCTAATTTTTGTACAAATTCATTCATGCAGAACAGAGCTTGTGATGAGCTATTTTTATTAATGAATTAGTATTTAAATTTTTAATTATATACCTTTGTATAAAATGCCATGCTTGTATCTAGCTAGACCAAAATAATTTGGTTACTTTTCAATATTTATGTGAGAAGAAAGAAAGTACTGTAGTGGGAAATGAGATAACTCATCCTACTTGCAGCTGGTATTTTATATGAATCATAGAAAAAATATTGATTTGAGTCATATAGAAGGATATCCTCTGTCTTAAATAGAAAAGAACTTATCTCTCTACCTTTCCAATCTCGTTGCCACTAAGTATAATAGTTTAGTTTTCCCTGATGTTTTCTCTAAATGAAGTTTTCAAAGTGTATCCTGATGTACAGGATGATGTAATCCTGAGTGCTGAGTCATAAATTAAGAGATCAACATTAAGGATCCAAGTTGGCCATAGATTTGCTGTGTGGTTTTACATCTAATCACATAATCTTTTTAGTCTTCAGTTCCTGTACCTCCAAGAATCTAGAGGGGACTGAATACAGTGGTGTCTTAGGAAAAAAATCTTTGGTCCCAGTTGGTGTGTTTCTATCTTGGCCATCTGAAATTTGCCTGGAATGTTCCTCAGAATAGCAATAGTCAAGAAAACCTCCATATTGTATTCTCTTTCCTCAGAGTCAAAGTGTTTTCAACTTCACTCAGAGCTGAGGATGAAGAGCTTAACCCATAGGGACATATGTTTTGTATTTGTAAAACAGATCTTCAAGGCCATTCTAATCAGGCTCATGCACCTTCCTTTGATCTTGACAGCTTCATAAACAAAACAATACCTCCAACCTATTCCAAACACCAGCATGAGCTGCCATCCTTGGTAAGTTAGTGTGTGAATCTCTCTTTCACTTTTGCTTTTATTGGAAATGACATATAGTATTTCTGCATTAAATTAAATCTGGCCCACATGGAGCTCTTTTACACAGAAAATGAGAGAACATGGGTTGTTGGCAGATGTAAGGTAAATATAGAATCTCTGACGGTGTTTGGGTGATGTGAAGCCTATTCAGTGCCACAAACCAATGATGACTACATCGTTCGTAAGTGGCGAGCGAGGTTGTGATGAAGGAGTGCAAGGCCTCCACAAGATGTGGGCTTAAAATTTATGCTAATCCATCCTCTGCCAATTTTATTCATGCCCACATATCTATCTAATTGTGCTAACTTTTATGGACTATTTCACTTCTTTCCATGCTTTTTTTCAGTTGCTACAGAAAGGATTGGTTTATTAGTCTGGATGGAGCAAGAAATGATGACAATCAGTCTTGAGTTTGAAATGTACAGTGGGGGTCTGAAAAAGTGGAGTTGGAATGAATTTTGAGCTTAGTTTAGTATGTTCAGCAGTTCAACTGAAAGTATACTAACCTAAATCTCATAAATTGGCAGAAGTTGAATTCTGCAACAAGTCAGCTCTTTGTGAGGTAACAGACTTATTACTCCTGGCAGTGAAAATATGATTAGTTGTATTGGGTTCAAACTTTAGCAAGCTATGAAATGACATTACAAGTTGAAACAGAACTCAATTTTAGATTTATAGTTTTGAGTCCATATTGACTGTCTTCAAAACTCCATAGTTTACATTTCCGCTCATCCTACATGTGATGTCCATCTAATAAGGAATTAAAGTTCATTATGGGCTAGGAAATTTTCTAGATGTTGGCAATATAAATAGATCTCAAAATTGGTGGGAACTCTATGAGTTGCAGTGCTTTGACGTTATTTATCTTCTAGTGGAGTCCAGATAATAATTACTCTGAGGTTCTTTGTGGGGGGCACTGTAATGATTTCACCATTACATTCACAGAGAAAATTTCCAGTTCTTGGCATGCAAATGTCTGTTCCACACTTTGAGATCTGAGTGAAGTTGCCTGGAATGTTTTAGGAGCTTGATATTGACATTTGCTAATGAATCTAGCGTTCACTTCTTTTCATGACTCTTAAGGGCCATGGTTTCTGAGTAAGGAAGAGGTCATTCAAAGAGAAAACCACATCACCACCAACAACGTATTTTCCTGCTCACAATCACGCAACTGTTTCTGAGAAGTAAAGGCAAAGACTCAAGTGGAATCACTCAATTTTAGATTTATAGTTTTGAGTCCATAGTGACTATCTTCAAAATTCTTTAGTTTACATTTCCTGCTCATCCTACATGTGACGTTCATCTAGTAAGGAACTAATCAAACTTCACTGTATGCTAGGAACTTTTCTAGATGTTGGGATTATAACTATAGTTCAAAATTAGTGGGAACTCTGAGTCTCTAGAAGGTTCTTTGATTCTGCTTTGTGAGTAACCAGGAGGCTAGAAATACAGTGCTTTTCAGAAAACATAAATAAAGTCTCCTCAACATAAATACTTCAAATGTTTTAGTTGTGGTAAATGTATACTATAGATGTGAATTTATTTAGTCCAGTAGTAAGGTATTGGCACAAAGTTGATTATATTCTATTATTCTGAATTAGAGGATCTTTCTGGCATCTCCTTTTCTATTACAGAATTTGTTTCCCCACTCCGAGTCATATCTCTCTTTCTGCAGATCTACTAGCCATTTGTTCTGCTGTTCTTTTGAATGATCCATTATTCTATTTCCATTTATTTTTATTTTTATGTTCATTGTTTCATTTTTCTACTTTCTTTGGCTTCATCATCCTGCTCTTTTTCTAGTTTCTTGATGTGAATAAATACATTATTGATTTTCAGTCATTTTTCTGTTCTATTATATGTACATTTAAAGCCATACATTTCTCTCTAAGCATGGTTTCAGTTAAATCTCATAAATGGGATGAGTAACATTTCCATTATAATTTTGATTAAATTTCATTGCTTAATATGTTGAAACTATTTCATTTGTTCAATTTTCATTGTCTTTTCTTTGCACTATGGCTTGCTTGGAGATGTATTGCCTAGAAAGATCAGAAGTTAAACTCCAGTCTGGCACCTTAAGAAGACCCTGTCTCAAATAGAAAATAAGAAGGGACTTGGGAGATGGCTCAGTGGAATAAGTGCTTCCCTAGTAAGTGCAAGGGCTTGAGTTCAATCCCTGGTTCTACCAAAAAAAAACAAAAAGAAAGAAAAAAAAAAAAAAGAAAAGAAGAGGGGTTAGAGCTGTAGCTGAATCCTTAGGCTCCAAACACTAGTTCCCCAAAATGTGCTGTTTAATTTCAAATTCAATAGTTGTTTTTGTTACACATTTTATTATGATTATATATACATTAATATTATTTTAATTCTTTCTAATTTGGTGAGGTCATTTATATATCCCAACATGAGATGCTCTAGAAAATTCAGTCATGTTTAAATTCTTTGAAAAGCTATATCAAAGGACACACTGTCATTAATCCACCTCAGAATAACCCTTGCATATTCATTTCCAACACACTTATCTCATTGTCTTGACACTTTCTGAAGCAGTTCTCTGAAGAAGTTCTCTTGTGTCTCTTTTTGTGGCTGCCTCAGTGTCCTGCATCTGCTCAAAATATTTACCTTTTATGGTCATTTTGATCTTGGAGAAGAGGCAGGATGTACACGATACCAAATGTTGTACATAAGGTGGATGAGGACAGAGTATACAGTTTTTGACAGAAATCCCTTACCTAGCTGGTAAGCTCAAGGTCCTAAGTTCAACCCTTGGTACTGAAAAAACAAACTAAACATTTAATTCTGGATGGGGAGATATCTTGGCAGTCTAAGCACCTGCCTGGCAAGTGCAAGGACCGACATTTGATCCCTGGTACCACATGCCATGCCAGGTTCAGAACCCTGGACCTACCGTATTTGCCACCAAAACCAGGTATGGTGCCACACCTGGAATCCAGCACTGGATAGGCTCAGACAGGAGGATCACTGCGAGTCTGAGCTATGTGGTGAGATTCTGTGCTAAATAAATAAATACAATATTTTTTAAAAGAAATTCCTATAAACATTTTGAATTGATAAGTGTGTTCAGAGAACAAAGGAGTATCTTGAGAAAGGTTAATGGTAAAGTATCTTTTCATTGTGATTCTAAAAAAAAAAAAATTAAACATTTATTGCATTTCCTGAGCACTCCTCACATTCATTTTGAAACATTCTCTATGAGACATGTTTTCAGCATATCTGTTTTCCTTACTGTGTATAAACCTTGAGCTTTACTTCCTATTTTTCTTTCCTTGCTAATCAAGATTTTTTTTTTTTTTTTTTTGTATTTTAGGGATGGATCTACAGGGGTTGAGGGTCTTACTACTAGATCGGACTTGTAGTGAACCGCCTATTTATAGCCTTCCAAAAGCTGGGATTACAGGCACGCACCACCACTCCAGGTCGCAATTGCTGTCTCAGTACGCAGCAGGGGTGGGACTGGCATGGAAGGCCCGGGGATGGAACCAGAGGCCCTGTGCCTGTTTGCAGGTGCTTTAATGAGCTGAGCTATTTGGCCAGGCCATTAACCAAGTTAACAACATGCTATTTGCATCACATTCTATTTCCACATCTACTAAAAAGTTACAGTACATTGTTGTTTAGTTCTATTGATGTTTTAGAATCTACACGTTGACTTTTTAAATGTTAAATGAATGTTTTACCATTAGTACCATTTGTGTGTGTGTGTGTGTGTGTGTGTGTGTGTGCATGTGTGTGCGCACACGCGTGTGTTTCTTTGGGTTTATTTCGTGTAATTATGTTTCTATGGATTTTATAATTTAATGACTTTTGTCACTGTTTTTGGTACCTGGAGCTGATCTCAGAATCTTGTGCTTGCCAAGCAGGATCTGTGCTGCTGAGCTTTTTCCCTGGACTATTTTTGTCAGTTTTGAGAACGTCTTAGGTATTATTTCTTCAATAGACTTTTCTGTCACATTTTCTCTTTTCCTCCTGGAATTCTAATTATATGTATGCTAGGAGCATTCGGTATCTCCTTTGCTTTCTGTATTACATTCTGTGCTTCATCTAATCTCTAAAGAGAGTGCAGTGTATATTTACTCCCAATCTTGTTTGGTTTCATTAATTTTGTCTTCAGCTCTTTATATAATACTATTAAAACCACACTTTGAATTCTTAATATTTACCATTGTGTTTTAAAATTAATTGTCATGTGATTCTAAAAATTATGCTTGCAATTTCTTCTAAATTTTTTTCATCTCAAATTCCTGGACATACTGTTCATATTTTTTTCGGTGTTTGATGACTCCCTAGTTAAGACACTCTGCGGTTCTGTTCCTGTTATTTGTATTTCTCCTTCTTTTATTTTGTCGTTTGTTTTGGCCACTTAATTGTTGTGTTGTTGCTGAATGCTAGATAATTGCATTGGGCAATTTCTAAAAGTATTTTGGAGATCCTTCTTGGTTTTGATCTTTTGAGGATTTCTCATTGTTTCTGGAGGACAGCTAAAAGTAATTAATTAATTAATTAATTAATTTCATACAAAGTCTCACTATGCAGCTGGGACTCTTGGTGAGCCTCCTAAGTTTTTTAACGATCTTGTATCATCTAATTCAAATGGAATTTGGGATGATTTGAATCTGGATCGAGTTTGTATGAGGACTGAATTTGATTTTTTTCCCTTAACTTTGACCTTTGCAGGACCAACTGAAAAATGGAAGTATTTTTCAAGACCAGGTATCTTCCTTGAAATGAAACAAACACACAGCATATGTTTTGGTCCTCTCAGCAATATGAATCTATCACCATGTCTAATAAGCTTATCTCATTAGTCACCTTGAAAATAAAGTTTTAAAGATTTTTCATGGCAACAAAAGTTGGCAGACAGAGCAGAATTCGCATGCCAGCATCATATCTTCAGAAGGTTGCTTCTCTGTGATTGTGACCCTTTAAATCTTCTCTGCCTTGATAGATTCCCTGCTGCTTCTAAGTGGAGTCAGAAATATTTTTTTTTAGCTCTTCTTTCTAGGGGCTGGAGAAAGACCAGAACTACTTAATCCACTTTTTCCTTGAGTTAAGCCCAAAACTAAAATCTTCATTCAATGTACTTCTCATACTCACACCCATTTTTTATTTTAGGAAATACACTCAACTCCCCTGAGCCTGAAATAGAAGAATCACCTTTGATTTCCCTTTTCTTTACACATTTCCCTTCTAAGTTCACAAGCACATGTTGTCACTTCTCCTTTCAGCGTGTCATGTTTTAATTTCTCTCTTTACTGTTAACAAGAATTCTGAGCCACCTTGATTTTTCTTGTGTTCTATTGATAGAGCTCTCCTGCTGCTATACTCACCACTGTTCCTGCCTCCCTTGCTCTTCACTGAGCAGCAGAGTTACTCTCTGGTAAATGATTTCCTCTCTTTTACTGTAAATGATCTTGTAGTGGCTTGGATTCGGAAGGAAATCCACCTCTCACCTGCCAAAGCCTCCCTGATCTGGCCTAGTTGCTGTCTAAGATCAGCCTCATCTCACATCCATTTGGAGTCCTTCTGCTCTGTGTCAGCTGCAATTGGCTTTCTCATTTTCTTAAGGACATTTTAATTCTTTAGATTTCTTCCTACTCACCTCCTAGGGGCTTTACACAGCTTTTCCTCTTTCTATCTTTTCTGTGAGATGAGCGCTTTTTGTCCTTCAGGTATTCACTTACGTACCATAGCAATGAAGTTTCCGACGTTGTGTATTTTAGGTACCATGGCAGGGAAGTATAGAGGAAAAGCAAGTAAGGGGAGGTAACCAAAGACTAGGAGGGTTGGCAGGATAGCTCAGGGGTCTAGAGTGCCTACTTACACAAGCTTCAGCAGGTGCAGGGGACCGCGATTTAATCCCCAACACCACACGCTGCACCAGCCCCGCTCTCAGGCAGGCTGAGCTGGCAAACAAACAAACAAACAAACAAAAAAGGCTAGGAAATGACTTTTGGGAACAGACTGAGCATAAGGCGCACAGAAGTGCGGGATGATGCCAACTTTGGGTGGTGCTTAGTACTGGGCACTAGTGGAAAACACTTGTGGGGAGTCAGTGCACGTTCTTACTTAGGAAGAAGCTGGAGAGGCAGGCAAACGAGCTTAGATTTGAAATACAATACAAGTAAAAGGTGAAAAAAAGAAGGATGATATAGAGAAAGCATGGCGAGGGAGCTTGGGTTAGATGGCAGTGTGTGGGGTGGCCTGGCGGTTAGTGCAAAGTGGTGCCCACTAAGGGTACCCTGGGCTGCCTGTGCCACCCAGGCATGAGGTGTCAAGGGAGAGATGAACATGAATTCAGTCAGGGTGGAGAGGAGTGTGTGATTGCAAGGAGAGTTCAGCAGCAGAGGACGAGTGATGGAATAGAAAGGACTAAATGACCAAGGGAGTCAAAGCTGGTTCCTCCCTGCCCCTTGCCCCACCCCACCTTTTTTCTTTGTATCTTGAAAACATGGAGGAGGGGAAGTGAGAAAGATGGAAGATGAATCTGTTACCTTTCCATGTTGACCTGCAGGGTGAGACTGGAGCAGAAATACCCCACAAGAAGTCAAAAAGGAGGAAGTTCTGTTCTCAATGGGGACAATAAACCTGGAAGTGCTGTGATAGACACCAGAGTCCCAGAAACCAAGTGACGTCTCTGAAGGCCCCCACTTTCCAACCAGAGTCAGCTGCCAGATGGGCCGCAACCCGAGCATCTGGTCTGAGAATGTGGACAGTGAGGCTGGACAATCTCATGGCGCTCATCTGTTTCTTGACTTCCTTTTTCTGTGAGAAGATTGCAGAGACTTCGCTGGCCGTGAGAGAGATAAGGGGAGGTCAGATTTTGGAATCCTATTGCTATGGTTTTCTAACATATTGGGCTTATAAAATCTGAAATGTGTTTTTGCCCCAAGTACTTTTCTTATTTTTCAAACCCATATGTATTTTGAAGTCAATTTAATCCATATGTTTCTGATTAATTTATGCTTAGTTCGTCAAAATGTTGTTTTAAGCAGAAAAGCTTATAAAAAACAGTCATGCTTCACCAGCCACTGATGAAATCAACTCCAGAAGAGAGTAGTTTAGTTATAAAGTCAGATGAGCCCAGGGCTTAGTGGGGTACAAAAATTAGAAGCTCTCTGCTATGACTAGCAAAATTGAGTATGCCTAATTCCTGGAGGTTAAAAAAATCTTAGTTTTATTGTGTGTGTTGGGTTTGATTTCTGGATGTATTGGCTTGTTCTCTGGATTCACAGTGATCCCCATAGTTCCTCAGGTTAGACAGATTCCAGGTTGCTATTCATACAACCTAGTGGAGCAAAAAAAAATAATGGGTTTCTTTCCATGGTGGGTTTGCATGGTGTTTTCTCAGTTTACTTTTCACACACACATTTGGGGTGAGCTCAGCCACCCTGAGCTTGGTCCTCTATACATGAGTGGCATCTGATTCTGTATTTAGGCTTCTTTTCTTTCTTTCTTTTTTTTTTGTTTTTTTGTTTTTTTGGCAGAACTGGGGATTGAACTCAGGCCCTTGCACTTGCCAGGGAAGTGCTTATTCCACTGAGCCATCTCCCCAGCTGCCTAGGCTTCTTTTCATGATATCATGCTCTAGGTGTGTGTAGCTCAATGCATCTATTTAAAAGTCAACTGGAATAAAAAAGATGATATGCCTCAATAAAAACTCATCGTTTTTTTGTTGTTCGTGTTCTAGGAATCGAATTCAAGACCTTGCACTTACCACCTGTCCACCTGAATCATTTAAAAACAGGCTTATCAGTGAAACACAAGAAAATCGAAGGGTATCCAGAGCATGATGTAGTTGTACTGGTGACTTGTCTTCTGTACCCGAAGGACTTAGAAGATAATACATGGAAATAGACAATGGTAACAATTCCACTCCAATTCCCATGACTAGAACATTAAAGATGCTAGAGGCTGGTGGATGGTGACCCATGTGTCTGTAGTACACTAAAGACAAGTCAAAATTATCCTTATACACATAAAATCTTTTATAACATAAAATTCCTCCCATGCTGCTCTTTGTAGGAAGTAAAAAGTGGGAGGAACTTTCAGAATAAAAGTACAGGACAATATTCTTACTACATAAAAGCAGTCCTCCTGAGGAAGAGATCTCCCAAGCATAAGAACCCATGCAGTGCACAATATATCAAACAGGTGAAACAGACCCAACTCTGAGGACTTTAGCCAAGCTGAGGCCTGAGGAGTGTGTGATATGTTAAAGCTTTTGATTTATGCATAGACAGGGGATTAAATGCTTCCTTTTCTGGGTATGGATAGAGAGGCAGAAACTCTATAGATATCTGAAATTGAGGGTTGCTTTATTTATTGTGAGGCAAAAAACTGAATACATAAATCTACTACAGAAGTGTTTTATATCAAAAAACCTATTCACAGGTACATTTTCAACAATCATTCCTGCTATCTCGAACACTTTTTTCCCCCTGTTTTATGAATTAATTCCTATCTTTGCTTTGGAAATTCACTAACATCCCACTTAACTAAGTTCTACAATGCAGACTCTGAGAAATGCTGATCTTGCCCAACTTTCTTCTTTAACATGACAGGACACTGAAGGCCAGAGAAATACCTACCAAGGGTCAAACAGCTGGCTGTCCTGGAGAACCAGAATAAAATATATTTCTTATCTGCTGATATATCCTAAACAACCGTGATTGAAATAATCTAACCACTTTACAGTTGATTTTACTTATAAAATTATAGTCCCTTGTTGTTTTTGTAACCATGAATTACTTCTTCGTTCACTATTTTCTAACGAAGACATATCATGCTAGTCCAGTTTCAGTCCATCAAAAGAAAACTCCAATAGTAAGGGATGGGCACTTGTCTGCTATTTATAAGAGAGAGTGAGAATATTAACAAAGGGATGATGTGGGCTGCCTTGTCTGAGCACATTTTTCCACAGTAATAAAATGTTCAGTGCTGTACATCATCAGAGTTTGGTCTTTCTCTGGGAATTTGGTGTTTATTATAACCAACACTTTTGAAAAAGTATGTTGCTCCTCCCTAAAGATGTAAAGTTTCACCATTTATTAAGTCTTCTTGGCTGAGTCTAGGATTGTAGCATCAACATTCTCACATGTAAAATATTTCCTACTCACAGCAAAAGTTTCACATCTGCTCTGGGTAACTGGCACCAATCCAACAAATAGAAGCATTCTTAAAGGATCTCTGATGCTCCCCAGCCAGCCTCCTTGACACTGGAGAAGAGCTGTAGTGAAAAAAGATTTTTTCCCCACCCTTCTTGCTTCTCCCCAAGTCTCTTCTTTCGGTGACTTGATGACACGCGTCTCCATAGAAAGCACTCCCGTCTATGTTAATATTTAGGAACTGGGCCAGAGTTCCAGTTGTGTTTTTAGTTCTGTCTACTCTTTCCACACCCATTGGAAAGCCAAGAACAGAACAGTGTGAATTCCAATTGCTTCTTGGCTACCCTAGTCTCCTTTTACAACATGGAAAATTTTCAACCATTATAATCAAACTTAAACTCCAACACTTAATAAACACTCAACTGGAGATTTACAAAAGTCCAGTAAATATTTGTTTTCTTGCTCTGCTCTTCTTTCTTGGAATTATTTTCTGTAGTAGTCTCAACTTGAGAATCCTGTTACATTGTATTTTGGCTAACCCATCAGAGCAAATGGGAAGAGTCTTGTCTGTCTCTGGAGTGAAAGGGAATGGAGTTGTCCCAAAGATTATTCACACTGGAAATGATTTTCATTGTGCTTTCATTATACTCCAACTTTCTCATTTCATTGGAAGCTAAAGTTCAGTTAGCAATGAATCTTTCAGCTTGTGGGACATTTTCATTACTGTCACCTGGCTTCTAGGCATAACTTCAAGTGACAAAGTGAGAACATTGCTGATAAAATCTCAGAGAGGGGAATGCTGTCTTGCTTCAGAAAGGAAGTCACAGAAACAAAATATAGTTTGTGCCAAGTGACAGAAAAATATTAAATAGATTGATTAAGTAGCTACCTCAGAATTAAGCCAAAAAGGGATAAGCACTAGATTAGAACTTAAAGATCAGAGGCAGCTTGACCTGCCTGGATTTGAAGACTGGGTGCAATCAGCAGTAAGTCTTAAATGATCACCCTCCTAAAAGTTTTATTTTTTAATTTTTACTTCTTTTGTTCGCAGACTCTTTCTTAATGAAAGTAGCTTCTTGCACCTCCACATACAACTCAGTCCTTCAATAATCATGCTAGGAAATGGAGTGCTTAAAAAAGGCTTTGAGAAGGCCGGCCAGATAGCTCGGCAGGGACTGGAGTTTGATCTGTAGTGTGCTGTGCTGGCCCCACCTCAGGGGTGCTCTGAGATAGTGACTGAGACTGGGTGTGGTGAAATGAGCCTGTAATCCCAGTGCTTGGGAGGCTGAAAACAGGAGGATCGTTATGAGTCTGATCTGTGTAGTGAGGCCCTGTAGGCCCTGTATTAAATACATAAAAAAGAAGAGGTTTGCCCAGTAAAAATGATGATATTAACTTGTTTCAAAGAATTGAGAAAACTTTAAGCTTGGGGTAAATCATGATGAATTTTGCAAAGTTTAGATGATTTTTCCTCAAATCTGAGACTTTTTGAGTAATGTTCCTTTTACACATCATGACACATTTTTCCAAAACCTCTTGATGAAGTGATAAAAAAATTACTTATCCACTACACAAGAAGAGAAGTTTTAAGTAGATGTTTGAGACATTCATAGGTTACTAATTACTACCTCCTGCTGGACCTGAGGACCAATCAAAAGAAATCTCCTGCTATCATCTCTGTTTTCTTTCATATTTATTGTTATACAGACTCTCCTAGCATCTCCATGTATACATAAGAGAAATGTATACATAGTGGTGATGACTGGCAATGCCTGGGTCACAATGCTTCCTGTAAACCAGTAGGAGTGTCTCTGTGTCAAAGAGTCTAATTGGCTAAGCTCAGGTCATGTGACCTTTTCAAACCTCATGGAGTAAGAATAGGGTTAAGATGATTTCAGACAGGATTAATAGAATCCTATTGCTTTAAGAAAGAGGAAAGCGAACTTGGGAAAATAGGATAAATTGTTCCTACTAAAGTGTCATAACTGACCCTATTGGCATAGTAATATATTTTTAAATGTACAAACCCTGTAGGAAAAGAACAGGGATAAAAATATACCAGGAGAAAGAGTGTCTGTTTATGTGAATGTTGTCACTGCATACAGCCTGAATAGTTTAGTGGTTAAACCATGACACCTCCAGAGACTCTTCGTAAGAGATACTTACCAGAAACAGTGGAAATGAAGTAACTGTTCACAGGTGGGCTTAGGGGGAGTTGAGTCATGCTGTGGACATAAATACAGTTTGGCATCATCTGTGAGTATAAGGACAAAACAAAATAATGACCTATTACTTGTCTTGGTATAAAATCACCTTTATTTCCTCCATTTAATTTTAGCTGTGTAGAAGGCGCACCTGGGGATTTCCAAGGGGATATGGTGGGAGCCAAGTGACTGTTAACGTGTTTCCTGAGACCGTAGAGAAGTAAGATCAACGATCAGCTGCTACCAAGGGCATCAGGAAATTGTATCTTCCTTCGCTGCCTTATGGAAAAAGGAGTTAGAGGTAGGCATCTCTCAAGTTAGTGAGGTAACTTGGGAATGAGGGAGGTTGCTACCAGGCATTTCACCTCTATACCGCCTTCTAGACTTTGTGTAAGTGGATAATATGTGGAAAACAATGATATGTTGCTCAAGGATTGTATCTAGCCTGAGTAAGACTGTGTTTGGCAGTCAGGGGCTGGGTCTCCAGTGGCTGCCCCGTTCTGTGCTCAGGTAATGAACTAATGATACGTCTATGAGTCTCGGGAATCGTAGCCACAATCGGAAATGGAAATGCAGCTCTAGTTTGGATTTCTTATTCTTTCCCAGACTTCCTGTTCCTGGAGATTTGGACAGTTTTTACCATTTCTGTTCCCCAGGGTAAGCTTACTCTCAGGCAGCTGGAAGATACTTCTCTCCTTAAAAAATAACTACGTAGAACATTACTACATATGGTTTGCTCAGTTCGTCAAAGTCTACAGAACAGGAATGCACTAAGAGAAGTATGAGCTCAAGTGTGCTGAATTTGAATATGTCTGCAGAATCCAGAAGTTTCACTACAGGAAGGAAGCCTTCCTATGAGCAGCGTTTTGTCACCAATGGCATTATGAACGATGATGATGTTTCTTTGGCCACTGTGTCCTTGGATGGAATGATGAACCACAGGGCCTCACCAACATGCTTCCCTCTCTCCCAGGCTCTTTCTTTGGCTGGGTCTAGGCTTGTCCCTAACAGCTTCCTTTGTTCCATTTTCCCCCCTCCCATTTTGCCTCAGGCCCCTGAGTCGGGAACAAGCTCCCTTTGCAATCTGCCAGGACCACAGGCTCCTTCCCTGACTGGTCCTCAGTACTTTATCTTTAAAGGCATTCAACTCCATCTGTTCATTAGGGTCAGCAGTTTGCAAGGAGGAAGGAGCCTCATAGCAAGTTTCAGATGAGTGGAAAATAAAAATAATATTGCTTCGTAAGCCTTGGTGACCTTTGGCTCCGTGCTATTTTGTTCTGTTCTTTGTGAAATTTCTTCAAAACCAGTAACAAGACTGCATTCTCTCCTTGTCAAGTAATGACAATACACATAGCAATAATAATATGTTCTGTAACAGTTTCAAATGATTTCACATCTTTCTGTGCTGAATCTTCAAATGATTAGTCTTATTAGATACATAGGGAAACAGATTCAAAATATTATGTCTTTCCAAAGAAGTACAGTTGGTAAACTATTTCCACCTAAAAGAAATTCTTTCTCTTACTGATAATAAGCAGAATGGACGACAAAAGGTTATTTCTTTAATTATAGAAAAATGTTGATTTTGCAAGTTGGACTCTAAAGAATGGTTACCTCACAAGACTTTGATTTTTGTATGTATGTTTCAAATGTACTAGAACTTGAGTCTTGGCCTACAATTTAATGTTTAATATTCTCGGCCTGCATATCAAGTGCAGATGACAACTGTCAAATATCCTCCAGAGCAGAGCCTACCTGTCACACCATGCATCCTACCTTCATAGGACCCTAGTTATGCTTGCTATCCTTTTTTCTATGTCCTATGTTATTTAAAGTGAAAAATTGAATATTATGAAAACAGTTTGCAGTGTATTAACTTATCAAATCCATCTTGTCAGGGTATTGTAAAACTATCTCATTGATTTGTACTTCAATAAAACAAAAGAAAAACAAAACAAAACAAAAATAAATAAAGTGAAAAACTGGACTCCTACAGGAACCAACAGATAGCTATGCAGCTTACATATATGCTTCCTATGTGGGCATCAGTAATGTTTTCATTACTTTTCATTTTCATTTGTTTTAGTAATGATAACTAAGAGATTTCTTCCAATTGTCAATCTATATATTTTTCAATTGTAGGTAGTATTAATCAGTAACTCATGAGTGTTTCCAATATCCATTCAAAACTACTCTTTTTCTTTGTGTAGCAAACAAGTAATATATTCATTGGTCCATCTAGTGGTATTAGGAAAATGAGTTATGATGTTTATAAGGAACAATATGCATGTGTTATTTAAAGATTACAGGCTTAGTGGAAAATCACCCAAGCTTTGGGAAATTCACCATGATTGTCCCCAAACATAAATCTTCATGCTTTTCCTAATTCTTACAATCAAGTAAATGGTTATCAAGTAAGAATGAAAGCCTTTTTTACCTAGGTGAACACATGGACATGAACCGTGTGCATTTGACAGTGTTTAGGTATGTATAAGAAGTTCATGAGACAGAACTGAAGCAATTAAATCCAGTCTTGGCAGAACTGAAATAATTCAAATTTTTACTTGCTTGTCTTCTTCCATAGCTTTGTCAAGAGTTTTCCAATAATAAAATTGATAAAGCTACTAGTGCATGAGGATGGTGATTTGGAGTGAGCTGGAGGGAAGTGTTTTTTGACAGTAAAGTAACAAATTGTGTAACATGGTTTGATTAAATATGTTTACACTTCCAGTCAAAGTGGACAAATGGAAATAGTTCATTTTCTGCTTCCCCTGGTGCTAAAAAAAATTTAAGAACCATTTATAAAATGGAATGAATGACAACAAACTAAACATCTAGCAGTTAAAAATGCTACAATATAGAGAATATTGAAATATGTGGTAGTAACACCATGATTTGGTGCATTTAGAACTTGTCTTAAGAGTAAAGGATGAGGAATAACCTAAGGAATACTGCTACCTCTTTGGTGATAGATTCCTGAGAAAAGAGGTATTTAATTCAATGTTCTCCAAAATCAAGTGCTTGAAAAATGAGGAAAGAAAGATTCACTAGTTCTAGCACTTAATGGATGGGCTAAATCTGTGGAGGTCATTACCACTAGGACAGATACTTGTTGCACCTTGGTGACATGTGGAAGAATGTCAGACATACATCAAGAATCATAGACTTGTCTCAATTCATCTCCCCAGATTCTCTTTACCTACACATAGTTCATAGATCTGGGAGAGAATGGTGGTGAGAATTTTTTTGTGCATTAGGAAAAGGTGTTAATTCAAAAATCCAAAAGCAAAACAAGAAGTGAAGAAGGAAAGAAGGATGGGCCGGTGAGATAGCTTAGCAGAATCAGCACCTACTTAGGCAAGAGCAGGGGCCAGGGTTTGATCTCTGACATGACATGACACACTGGCTCTGTCCCTTGGGCATGCTGAGCCAGTGACCAAGACAAGGTGTGGTGACACACACTTGTAATACCAGTTCTAGGGAGGCTGAAAACAGGAGGATCACTCTGTGTCCAAGCTGTATAGTGTTAGAATAACAATAAAGAAAGGAAAAAATTTTGAAAGGGAGAGAGAATGTAGAAGTAGAAAAAATGAAGCAACAATACATGATTACATTTTTTTTGATTTTTGCCTTTCACTTTCGGGACTCATTTTTCCTTTTGTATTCAGGAATGTAACTCTATAGTTGCAAGAATAGGAAAAAAAGGGTTTTAGAAAATTATCCCTGGGAGCTTCCTTGGAGATATTACTTTGCTTATAAAAATAAAATGATAAATGAATGTTAAATTTCGAAGGGCAAGACACACTGTGCTTATTCCAGCATTCTACGACAATGCTTCACTGTCCCCAGAGAAAAATGAAAACTCTTACTATAGAAAACCTATGTCTGAACTCTGGCTCTTACATCATGAGAGTAAAATTTCTTCACTTAGGATAGTGAGTCAGCTCATAGTAGCAACCTTATCTTTGTCTTTCAGATGTCATAAAAACTACACAGTGGTTGACTTTGGCAGCCTTCTGTCAATTGGAAGCAGTATTAGTGAAGATCTTAAGTGCAAAACTTATCTACATTCTGCTCTATCGACTCATAAAAGTAAGATCCATGCTAAGGGTTAAAAAAAATTAAAATGCTTTGCTATTATGATTTTTTTCTCACAGGTACAGGCTGACATCTTTGAAAGGAACTGTGGGTATCTTTCTTTGAATTGTTGAAGGATTCTTACAAACCCATTGTTTTCAAGCTGTGCAAAGCAACTTCAAAGCATTTACCTCCTTCCTGAAGTGTAGTTCCAACTCATGTTCCTAAACAAGCTGCACAGCTTCATATTTCCCTTTGCATACTGATTTCTTTGTGTGCTTCAATTTGACTTGGATGTCTTCCTAGAATCCTAAAGGTGTCTTCATGTGGTAGATGGTAGTGCATCTGTTTCCACTAGTGCACAATACTGTCATTTGGTGAGAACAGAAACTATTTTCCTAAAATTCTACCTAAGTTATGAGGAGAGTATTGGTGATTTACAGGTTTATAAATCTAAGCAGTACTTGGAGGTGGTTAGGAACATGGGCTGTGAAACCAGACTGGTTAGTTCAAATCGTAGCTCTTCTACTTTACCAGCATGGCATTATGCATAAGTCCTGGGATATTTCTGTGCCTCAATTCTCTATCTATAAAACAAAGAAAATGTTAATACCTTCCTGACAAAGTTGTTGATAGGACTGAAAGTATAGTCCTGATACATCTGTGAACTCCTCTGGCTATCGAAGCCCAGTGGTACTTATAGATACTATGATACTAATGGATATCATTTAGAAGAGTTCCAGGACAAAGCTAGGGAGAGATTCTTCAGAAGTTTCCCTTGAATGTATCTTTTAATGTCCTAATGCTCCCTATATTCAGATCCCACAGTGCCCTCTGAGATAAAACACAGTGATACTACTGTCTGTTGAAGGCAACTGGCCATCAGATTGAACTAGAGAGCTCATAAGAAGCTACTGAGGGTTTCCCTGTTAGCATACTTGTCATCTTGATTGATGAACATGATGTGTCAACCATTTAAGAGGCCCAGATCCTTTCCTAGTACTTAAAGTAAGAATGACTAAGTCAAGAAACAGCAGATGGAGCATTTATATGTAATTCTTGTTATTTAAAAAGCATACTATATCGATGCTCTAAGGACAGATGATTCATTTGTTTCTGGAAACACACTAGGGACACATCTTCTACATATAGTGTACCTTTCACAGTGATTCTGAAAACACTGGAAGCTTTAGAGCAAGCAATTGCCAAAATGATTATCTATCATCTTTATAACAATGACAATGTGAACTTTAAATATCTTAAAATTTATTCACTGCTCTTTCTCTCCCTTCTCATATTAACTAAGGCATTTTATCCCATGAATCATATCACTTATTTTTAGAACTAAGATAGTGAAAGTCATGTTCTTTAAAATATGATTTGTATCAAGGAATGGGAAACATTTTCTGCCCAAAAAGTAGCATGAGAAGCACTTGACAATACTCATTTTAGGTTGAGAAGCCCATCCAATATCTGTGTGTTTGCATCCCCATGTCATCCACTGCCATCTATCAAGTACATTCTCTAGTTTCTGTATCCTAACATCCTAAGGTCCTGAAATATCATTTGAAGTAAATTTGGAACTTATTTCATTCTACTCATATTGATGTTTAATTTCAAGCTGGATGGTTTTACAATGGATAGATTGATGTGTTTTCTTCTTCTTCTTTTCTTTTTGAAAAACTAAAGTTTTCAAAAAAACTTATTTAAATTATCATCCCATATTCGGTAAAAACAATGATGAGGTCAAAAGTCAGTGTTGTGAACAGATGCCTATAAATATCACATTCCTAATGACACCAAGTTACAGCTTTATGAGTCTAGGTTCCATGAGAGGGATCTCATTCATTTCCAGTTGCTTTATCTATGTGAACCCAAACAAAAATCTTCTTCTGAGGTGTCTTTTTTACATGTCAGTATTTTTACTAATACTTCTTTCAGCAGGTCATTTTTCAAGCCTCTTTTTCTGCTAGATTTACACTTTAACAAAATTAATAAAAGTGTTGAAATTATTCCACTCCTCCTCTAAGAATTTTCTATCACCTAACCATTCCTTCATAGTTTTTGAAAATCTGATGATTCTCTTCAGAATTGGGCAAAGTGAATCTTTCAAAAATAAATCTCTACAATGCAAGCACCACTTCTCTCTTTAAAAAAAAAATATTTGATAGAGGGCCTTGATACACAGTTCCCTGGGCTAGGATTACAGACTTGTGTCACCATACCCAGTCTTGGGTCCAACATGCAGTGCTGTACCAGGGATCGAACACAGGTCTTAGTACTTGCCAGGCAGGAGCTTAGACTGTGGAGATATCTCCCCAGCCTGAGTATCATTACTTCTTTAAGGTCAATATCTTATCATATTCAGATGGTGCTCTATACTTGGGAGGTTACAGATGGTTTCTGCTAAAGCATAGTTTGGGCTCAGGAATCTTTCAGGCATGACTGCAAAGTTGAGCTTCTTCAATTCCTATGCCTGATTTTGGGCATAATTTTTCCCTTCTGAGAAATAGGGACCAGAGTGGCTAATCTAGTGACTGGTATGAGAATACAAAGGTGCTGTCTGGCACATAGTAGGCACTCTACATCCTCAGTGCTGTTGGATTGGGCTTGCTTTAGAAAATGAGTTATGTGATGTTTGCCTTGCTTTGACACAAAATGAAAAACAGAAAATTTCTCTCTCACCCTGTGGGTGGGGTATTGGTCCTCTAGATTCTATTTTTTTTAATAAGTGAAGGGCGTCTTTATGTGGTGGGAAAGGCCCGCCCACGTGGCAGAAAGTCATGGAACACAAGATATAGTTTATTACATGGCATGTCTCGTACCACAGATGTGCACACAGATGTGGTCATCAGCAGAGATAACTAGTTTACAAGCCCTCCCTGGAAACTGCTCATAGTTCTTGGTAAAAAAGTGAATTTTCAGCCAAATTCTGCACTGAAACTCAGCCCATGATTAAAACATTTCCAACTGTTCCACACTGAAAAGAACTAGAAAGGAGAAATGACCAGCAATGCATTAACGTATTTCTTGCCAAGGTGCAAGAACAGAGGTCACTGAAGAGGCTAAAGTTGATTGAAACAAGTATTGGCTGTGGCTTTTTCTTTCTAGCTTTTCCCCATCACCTCCCTACTTCCTTCTCTTGCTTCCTTTTTCCTTTTGTTTCTTTTTATTTCTTTGTCTTTCTCCTTCATTTCCTCTTGCTTTTCTTTCTCATTCTTTATCTATAAGAAAAAATTACCATTTAATGTCAAGAATACACTCTGCAACATTTGTTCATTTCTGAACACCCTAATGTGATACATTCATTGACTTTCTGCATCTTATAACTACTTTATTGTTCTTAACAGATGCATGTAATGAAGGTGCTATGCAAATGCCTACGGCAGTTGCTTGGTGTAATAGATATAGACTTTGTTTAAGAGTTAAAAAAAAAACCTGGATTCAACTCTCATCTCTATTAGTCTTAACGGTAGTTCTGGGATTGAATGAAATCAATATATGAAAACAACATGTTACTGTAGAACACACAGGGTGCTGGCTGGCTTGACCTACACAATACTCTCTTAAAGTGTGGTTTAAGGCAAATGTTATTTATTGGGATAAGGATCTCAGAAGAAATGAGAGTGAAGGAAGATAGTGGGGTAGAGGAGGAACTATGGTAGGAGGCAGCTTCTCTACAGTCTGGATTTAGCCTTATTCTAGGGAGAGCTCTGGAATGCGAGTTACACAGGCCAGGTGACTGGCCTTTGCACTTTCTAGATCAGTCAGCTCTCCTCAGTGGGCTGTCCCTGGGGTAGGGAAGAACATGTGACCTGCTGGCTAAATGACTCTGATTTGGACATGGGGGATTCTTCAAAAGCAGGGGACAGTTGTGAGATAGCCGATTCCACTCCTAAACATGGAAGAACATAGAATATTATGACAGAAGGGCATGGGGAATGTCCCTGCTTACGTGGTAAAGCCTGGAGGAAAAGGCTGCTGTGCATCTTCCTTCTTCTGCTATTGTTCGTTTAGGGCGTAGTCTTACTGTGTGGTGGCTCCCATAATTAGGGAAGGTGTATCCTGTATACAGGTTTTGCCATTCATCTCTGCAAACACCCTCATAGTCCCATCAAGAGTGTGCTTTACTAATTGTTAGGTGTTTCTGAATCCAATTGATATGACAGTCACCATTAACCAACATTCTTTCCTGTTTATCACTCTAACTTCCAGTTCTACCGAGCAAGCAAAGTATAAATTAATGTTCATATAAACAAAAACATCACGCAAGCAATTTTTAATATATTGCAATCTGAACCTCTCTGAGGGTGATATAGGATCTGCAACAGCCTTCTAAGAGATAAAGATGATCCTGTGACTAATTAATATCTGGTATTATGTGTATGGTCTAATAGTTTCTGACATGTTCTTTTGCTATATAAAGCAATCTGTATTTCTTTGTCGTTTGGAAGTTAAAATAACCTATGATTATTGAAATGCTATCCAATTTGGATCCTTGTATAAAACAATTTATGAGATAACTCAGTTGCACTGTGCAGTGATTCAGAAGTCTATCTTGGCAAGAGCGCCATTGTCTTCTGGACTTTGGGCAACAGCAATGCTGTCTTTTTGTTGTTGTTGTTGTGCCTGAACAAGAGGCACTCCTTAACTGTCCCTGGCTTGCTCTCCTTACATAAGTGAAATGAGTTAATGACAAAGTAATGTTCAAGAAATCAAAATGATGACAAAGCCGAGACCCTTAAATGACTAATGCTTTGTTGCTTGTGGCTTGAGGGGGTGGGAGGCACCACCCTCTGAGGTGTCTGAGTGGGTCAACCAACAGATTTACCAAGAGCTGGGAGGGAGGGAAAAAATAAGTTGGACAACTGTCCGTTGGGGCCAAGAACCAGAGTCACATAGCTTGTAACGATGAAAATTTGGGTGGGGACTAGAGCATGTAATTGAAAGGCAAATAAAGAAAAGGAATAGCTTGGAATGGAGTGGACATAGAGGGTATGTTAAATGAAATGATTCTCAGATTCCCTCTACTCACAATTCTTACATTTACAATGATCAGAATCTACTGTTTGATAGACTCACCCTATAATATGCTTATATGACAGTAGAAAATGTCTGAAAATGTTGGCTAATACCTACATTATTCTTTCTGTGCAAAATTTATTCATATAAGCAATATTAAGGCACAAGTTGCATCAATGTTTTATTTTTGTTTGTTTTACCTTAATTATTATGTTAAAGAATTAGAGGGAAATGAACATTTTTAAGATCATAGCTAGTTGGGCGTGGTGGCTCAGGCCTGTAATCCCAGCACTCGGGAGGCTGAGGCAGGACGATTGTTGTGAGTTTGAGACCAGCCTGAGCTACAAAGTGAGCTTAAGGCCAGCCTGAACTGCATACTGAGACCCTGTCTCAAGAAGCCCAATATATATATATATATATATATATATATATATATATATATATATATATATATATATATAATAGCTACATGTAGTTTTGGTTCTTTCCTCTGGATGGTAAACTATTTAATGTTAAATGTATAGCCATTTTATGGATAGGAAAACTGACCACTGTGGGGGTACAGCTTATGCTACAGTGGCAAATGAGAGCCTGTACTTCCAGGCACTATCCTGAGTATCATAATAGGGCCCCAGCCTTGACTTTTTTATGTATTTGGTACAGGGTCTACAGGGACACAGAGTCTCACTACGTAGATTGGACTCCCAGTGATTCTCCTGTTTTCAGCCTCCCAAGCGCTGGGATTATAGGCATGTGACACCACACCAAGTCTCAATCATCATCTTAGTGAGCCCTGGGAGCGGGGCCATCAGAGCACACCAGAAATTGAACCCCAGCCACTATACCCTGCCTAAGCAGGTGCTTCAGTCCACTTAACTATTTGGCTGGCCCTTCTAGCCTCGAGTTTCACATTGTTTTCTTCACACTGTTTCTAATACAATCTCTACTGTCAATCTAGCCTGTATTGTCTCTCATTTGCTTAAAACCCATAGCTACTGTTATAGATGCCCTCAAACTTCATATGTTCAAGTGCTACCTCCTGTCACGTCAGAATTTGAACTTTTTGCAAATCAAGCCACTATAGATATAAGTAATTAGGTGAGGCCATGAGGGCGCACACTAATCCTATATGGCTGCTATCATTATAAAATGGTCAAAGTTGAATACAGAGACATTTAGAGAGAAATCCATATGGCTATAAAGGCAGCTGTCTACAAGCCAAAGAGTGAAACCTAAAATATATCTTCTCACAGTGTTGAGAAAGCACACCGGCACCCTGAGTTCAGACTTTTAGCCTCCAGTGTTGTGAGACAATTAACCTCTGTTTAAGCACCCAGTTTGTAGTTCTCTATGATAACAACTAATGAAGTGATATGGATACCTTTTCATTATTCTTTGGATGACATCCAACATTCTATACTTGGCAAGAGAAGAGTACAACATAAAGCCAAAGAGTAAATGTAACTTGCACTAAGCATTGATTGATTTTCATGAATGGGCTTAGCAAAAATTTGTTGAGTAATAATCATAATCTTGCATGTCAGGCACTGTTAAATTTACCTAATACTAGAATCTTATATGCCAGGAATTTCTGTGTATTTAGATAGTGATTAAACAGATGCTGTGCCCATTCTCAGGGAACTTACACTGAGGTAAGAAGATAATTACACAAATGATTAATTACAATAATACTCAATCATATCAGCAAAAGTTATCGACAGGTCCGGGGAGATGGCTCAATAGAATAAGCACTTGCCTGGCAAGCGCAAGAGCCTGAGTTCAATGCCCAGTTCTGCCAAAAAATAAAAGTTCTTGACAATATAATACTAAGGGAGTTTATCCCTTTCTTAGAGGAGCCAGGAAAACCTGGGAACTTTTCTTAACGAGAGAGATATTTAAGCTTATGTCTGAAGGATGGTTAGAATGTTACGATGCTTTCTGAGATCTAAAAGAGGAAAGCACAGGAAGGGAGGGGAAAGTAAGGTAAAAAATAATGCCGGATGGGAACAGAACAATTCAACAGGAGACAAATGTTCTACACAATGATGGAATCTGAGTTCCATTGCCACAAACTCCTTCTGGTTGCACGGTGAATGAAAGATCAGAAGAAGGTGTTTAAGAGGTGCAGCAAGAAGCAATGGCGGGAAAAAAAGAAGTAATGGTGGGCCAGGGGCTGGATGGGAGAGAATGAGTTTAAGAAATAATCCACTGGTGGTGTCTAACTGACAAGGACCAACAATTAAACTGATACTGTAGAGGCAGGAGCTAGGGAGGTGGACGTGAAGGTTGACTTTTACTTTCCAGTGTGGCTGGTGGAGTGGAAGCTGGTGCCGTCCATAAGAGCAGGAAATAATGAACCAGTTTTTTTTTTTCCAGGAGAAATAGAATATGAGTTTTTCTTTCTTTGTTTTGGACATAATAATTTTAATGTAAGACCCAACTTAATATAGAGAACCATTTCTAATAGAACTTTTATACTAAAGATGTAGTTAACATAATAAATGAACATAATTTAAATTTATTTAATATATATTGGAGCATATATTTTGTAAGTATATAATGCTATAAAATGCAGTTTCAGCAAAAATATAAAATTCTTTATGAATAGCAGCTGTGAAGTCTCTGATGTAATACAAACCATCAGCTCCCTGGTCAGAAGGTCTGAGGCACCTGGGGATCTTGATTTGCACCTTTTTGCGATGGTAACCTGAACCGTGGGAACAGATGAGCTCACCCAGCAAAGCCTCAGTACAATTGAAAGATTCAAAACTTCCATGTTTGGCCAGAGGATGATGAGCTGTCAAGAATATTAAGGAGTGGCAGGCAAGAAAGTAGAACACCCAGAAGGATGTGTTGTCACGCAAGACAACAGAAGAAAGACATGGTGGCTGATGGCCTTTAAACTCTTGAAGCAGTACAGCTTCTAAAAAATATCTAAGTTTTTAAGCCATCTTGGTGCTCAGAAAGAATGCATGCAGGGCTAGCGTGAGAAATGAGAAGCTATGATTGATATTCGCATCCTGACTGCTCATGTCCGGTTGGTAGTCATGTCTGTATTTCAAAGGTGGCTCATTACGAACACCTGTATCTCTTTGCTTAGGGCCTTTATTTGTTTTTATTCCTGAGGCTGGAAAGCACCTTTAGTGCAAGCATAGACGAAATGAAAGTGATAAACAGCCCTCAAGCAATGACTGAGAGCATCTGATAACAGGATGTCCCAGACCCTTTCTCCTTGGCTGGAGTAGCACTGTCACTTACAGCTCCCCAGAGTGACTGACTGGTTTGATAATATAATCTCCATGAACTGTCTGCCCTTCCCTGGCATACACCCCTGCTTCCAGATCAGCATTTCCAGGAATTACCTACTAAACAAATTACTCATCTTTGAATCCTTGCTCCCCAGTCTACTTCTGGGGAGCCAAAACCCCATACAGAAGCTGAAGAGATGGAGCAATAAATGTGTATTTAATGAAGATAGTCAAGAAGTATATGCAGAGAAACAACAGCAAGTGATTCATCCCAATTGTGAAAGAATATTGAATTAGCTTAAATGCTGGTGGAAGAAAAATACATGAGTGAGAATTGGGGGATCTTGTAGAATCCATGTGTACAAATACCTTTTTATTTCTCAGTGTGTTATTTAAACTACAAAACTAGGAGAAAGGACAAAAAAGAACAATGCAGTTTTCATTGCAAAACTTAGGAGATCATTTTCTAGATATGACAGAGGTACAACAGTTTCCTCTTAAAAAGAATAAAAACAACCTCTGATTGTTCTTGTACCCTTGTGTATTTAGGAATTTCCAGAATCTCTAGAGTCCACTTAACTACTCTATGAACATATTTTCCCTCCAGATGAAAAAGTTGAAGAGTCAGTTGTCAGTTAAATTCTGTGGTATGATTTTCTCAGCAATTATTTTAAGTCATGCATTTGAATAAAATGTACTTTTGGCATCATTTTTAAGAATGGATGATGATTTATGCTTTTCTTGCAGGAACAAGATGGTTCTGGGCATGACTCATGGCTATGTGCTGGGAAGATTCCGATGGGAACCTTGTTCTTGCTGGTGGATCCATACCTTACATGGACTTGAGGCCATGCATTGCTTTTACTAACATGAGGATTTTGCTTGTTAAGACCCAAGAGTCATCTTTTCTTTCCCAAAGCAAGTTCTGTTAATATTTTACATGCACCTGATTCAGAATCTGTGCTAGGGACACATAATGACATGGGAATAGGATTTTGGAAAAATCTCTGATTATTTGTCAGCTCAGATAGGATGATGTGTTCTCAGCTGCAGCTGGGAACTGGAGTGTTTCTTTGCTGGGAAGTAGCTGCAATAGTAGACAAGGTTCTAATTCTTCCTGCATCTCTAAGTCCATATGGCAGGCTTGTTGCAAACCAAAATTGTCCACAGGCCAAGGAAGCCACAGCCCTTAGCACAGATCTGTGCTTCTCTTGATGCAGAGAGTACTGTTTTATATATTCTTCAGGCATAATTTTCATTATGTAAAATCTCTGCTGAGAGCAGATGTTCTTGGAAACAACTCTGAAGTCTTTCAGGGGCCAGGGTGAATGAACTATAAGACTGATGTGTGAAGTCTTCCAGGTTAAAACCATCTCTGTCATTACCCTTGGCACAGGTTCTTAAAATGCATTCTACAACAGTACTTTTCAGATTTTAATGTTCATGCAAATAACATAGGAATTTTTTATACTGTACATTCCAGTTCAGTAGTTCAGGGTGGGGTGTTAGACTCTGTTTCTGACAATCTCTTACAGGAACTCTGATGCTGACTGTGGATTACTGGATCCTACACTGAGTAGGATCAGGGGGACACCAGAAAGCTGTTCTTATAAGGTGCTACCCACAGAATGATTCTTGGGTCTAACAAGCTATGGACAAAAAGAAAAATTTAATACTTGCATTTCATCTTCCTCTTCAGATCTATGCAAATGAAGAAATTAAAGACTTTAGGAGGATCTACACTGATATATCTGATTCACAATTAATATATAGAATGACATTTTTGAATTTTTCCCTTAATAACAAGGGGAATTTGGCTGTGGTTTCCATTCAAATAGTTTCTCATACATTAAAAGCAGATTGAAGAGAGACTTTTAGAAAAGGTTTGACCCCATTTATGATGGTTATGGTAACCCATCTCTGGCAAGTGTTACTGCTTGTCCAAATAAGTATGGTTGTAAATCAGACTTTCCACTTTCCTGCTGGAATAATAAACTTTACACCTTGAGTTTTGCACTCAAAACATAGAGTGAATCCTTCAACAGCTCTAAAAGTTGTTGAGGCTTTAGCCAGTACCATGATTTTGTGAAAAGGCCAGTTAATATATGTGATAAGCAGGACAGCTAGATCACTAAGGGAATTTAAATTCCTTCCACCATTTCAAATTCTTTGCCACCTTCTCCATGACAAATGTGTGTGTATCAATTCTCTGATGTGTTTTAGTGGAGATACTTGGCCTCTTTTTCAGAAAAGATCATTTTTCAGGTGTAGGGTGTATTCTTAGAATCTTCATGTTCATAAACATACTCAGGGTTTTCTGAGGTCTACATATGGAGGTTAAGTTCTATGTCTTTACAGTTACAGAGCAAGCAGCTCCTTCTTGTTTGAGCTTTACAGTATGTGTCTCCATGAGTCTCTCATTAATGTTCTGCTCTGCACTTTTATGGAAGACGTATTATGAATGTGTGGGATAGTGTTAGCATTTTCACCAAAACTGTTATTAAGGATATTACCATTGGGCAGTTGCTTAGTATATTTGTTGAAGATTCCCAGATGGATTTAATTTCCACTTTTCAGGATATTAAATTCCCTTGTTGTCTATGTGACAAAAAATGAAGGACATTATATTCTTAAAGATGCTAGATGATAAATTATCAAATTTTTTATTATTATTATTATTATTATTATTATTATTATTATTATTATTATTATTTTGGTGGGTCTGGGGATTGAACTCAGGCCCTTACACTTGCCAAGGAAGTGTTTATTCTCCTGAGCTATCTTGCCAGCCCTGAAATTTTATTATTGACTTAATTTTATTATTGACTTAGATACCTTCTTACAACTGTTTTTCATGTCAGAAATAATCTTTGATATCCCTGTGGTTGACTGAAACTCTTCAGGAGGGCTTTGTTATCACAGTGAGGAGAAGGTAAGTGATAACTATCCACAGGTCAAGAGAGAACAATGATTATTCTCCTGGAGGATTCTCTTCAGGAGACTTCTGGCCTGCCCTCATAGAATCTCAAAAGCCATGCTGAGGCATTTCTCTACCTTGGAGTATGACTGTCTTGTGAAATATTTCTACATACCTTCTCTTAGTCAGTTGTTTTCATAACTGCATAAGCTGATCCTCATCTTTGTCTTAAAGACCAACGCACTGAACATCCTATCCAATGTTAAACGAGGAAGAAGCAGAACTAAACTTGGATTCTGTTCTTTCACTTCAGCTCACATCTGCTCACTGGAAGCCACAGCATGAGTCTAAATAGCCTCATCTGTCACTGTCTCTTGACTCTGCTGTCTGTTCAAACGGGAAAGTACTTGGCCAAAGAACAGCTAAATAAAAGGCAGGTGTAAGAACACAAAGGAAAAACATGTTTGTTTTAAGAAATCAACAAGATGGATTTTGACAAAGTGCTGATTGAATGCTGCTCTTTGGTTCTGAAGTATTTGGGTTGGTCTTGAAATGAGATAAAGGGATGACTTTAGCACAAAGGAATTTTTAAAAATTCCAATTCATTGCCTAAATAAAGTTTCTCATTTTAATAGGAATGAGGTCCACATGAATATTGCATACAGATAAGTTTTTCATCAGCAGTACGACATTCTCCTCATGCCTAAGTGATGTTCTGGACTAGGAATTAAATGGCAACCATAGACTATCATGGCAACCAATGAACACTAGAAAACAGAACTCAGCAAACAACAAATGTCAAAAAACCAGTGCACTAAATTGTTGTTTGCCTCGCGTTATGTCAGACATGCTCTTTGATTTTTAATCTTTTACTTGTCTCCTACATTTGTGGAATAGAGGCAGGTTGTAGACTATTAGGTAGACTCTAGTGACATTTTCCAGTTGAAGTTATTTACAAACTGGAAAATTTGCTCCCCTTTCCCTTGCTCCCTCTCTCTTTCACTCCTTCTTTTGTTCTTACACACAAACACACACACACATTTTTTAATTTTATAGAAGTACTAGAGATTTAATCCAGGGCCTTCACACTAAGTTACATAGCTACATCCCCAAACCCCACCCAACCTTTGAGACAACGTCTGGCTAAGTCACTTAGTTATCCAAGCTGGGATCAAACTTTCCGTCCTCCATCCTCAGCCTCCCAGTTTCCTGGAATTATAATTATGTACCACCAAGCCTAAGTTGAACAAATAATGACCCAAGCAGTGGAGGTCTGGTGGGTATTTGATAAATAATCCTTGAACAAAAAGACAGATGAGATTATGCTAGTAATTTTCACTGTAACCTTCAAAGGCTCCACTGACTAATTACTACAGGTAGGGGATGGATTTTTGCAAAGGAAAAAAAAAACAAGGAAAAGCTATTGTGGGGGTGTCTTTAGGATGCTGTTATCTCCTGGGGATCTTACATTTAGTCTTCATCCCCTGTTCTACCACAGAGTGAGACTCTTGGAATGTATCCAAAGAAAGTCTTCCTGGCTTGTGGACTGAGAGACTCCAGGTCAGCATCTCTCTTTTTCTGTTTGTAGGGTAAGAAAGGAATAGGCTTGTGTGGTAGATGCTTACAAAGTGAATGGAAACCAGGGGAGATAGAAGATTGTTCTCTCTTATTTTTGCATGTAGTTTATATATATATATATATATATATATATATATATATATATATATATATATATATGCTAGTCAATATTTGCTAATAAATATGCTAGTCAATATTTGCCTTGGATTGTAGTTTATCAGCTAAATATGCCACTTTTTATTTATCTCTATTTTTGATTTTTTTGGTATAAATTATAGGATTTTATAAGAGATACTTCTGTGTAGTGCTTACACATACTCAATATTTAATTTGGAAATAAGTTTAAAATGAGAAATTTTATGAAATGTAATGTTCAGTGAGAAGAGACTAAAACTTACCCTACGGAGGACATTTTCCCTCAGCATCAACTTCCTCAATCATCCTAGTGGAAGGGAAAACTTTGACTTAATGAAAATGTTAAAACAAACCCCTATTCACACTCCATCAACAAGAAAGCCCACAGCCTCAACACAGGAACTATACATAGGAAGTTCAGTATTTATTTTGCAGTATAAGGATATTGAAACCATAATGATTTTTAAAAAATTTGTTGATTATTGGAGATTCAAACAATGTTTAAGTACAAGACCCCAGTCTGTATGACACTCTGCACTGGCTAAGCGCCAGTCCATACACATACAGCCCCTATTGTGTGCAGCAGACGTGGCTATTGGACTTTAGCTTTTCTAAATTGAATTAACAACCACTTAATGGGAACCAGCTTTAACAGATAGCTTGGCTAGATTTAAAAGTAAGATTTTTGTTACCTTTTAAAAATTCCACTAACAGCTGTTGATTCAACTAGACAAAGCGTAGTTCAAATGGCTACTAATTCAGATCATGAAAACTATTTTACATACCTTTTAGTTGTAAGGTTTTAACTTTGTTTATAAATCAGTTTTATAATTTTGTATTTTTCTCAGCTAACCATTTGTCTTTCAGCCTTCAGATGCTGGGTATTGTGTGGGAGTCTTAGGCTTTGTGATATGGGTTCCCAGGCATAGAACAAAGTCACCCTGGTGTTACCTCCTTGCCAGAAGAACTTCCTGAAAGACACCGAGAAGAAATGATTGGGGTCGCGGACTCCATACCCTGTACCACACCTACCTGTGGGACAGCGGCTTCTACAGAGTTCTGCTTTATAGCTTCACTGTCTAGCCCATCAGACATGCGTGACAGATGTAGAACCTCAGTACCGTGTTGACATTTATAAGCTTTGTTTTTTACTCACTCAAACCCTATCTGCACTATAAAATCCTATTACTTTTTTTCCTATTATGTTTTTATTGATGTAATTTTGTGGAAAATTTTGTACTACAAGACACTAACCAATATACCATATACAATAATCTTCATTATGAACTTAGTATCTTATTTTGAATGTTCATAGTAATTTTATGAAAAAATTCTTTAGAACAAAGTGTTATTATATGTGTCTGTACAGATTACTTGTTCTTAGTTATGCTTTACTATTTCTTGATCTAATAGATTTATGGAGTTGCCTGACAAAACAGAAGAAACTCAGTTAAATTTGAATTTTAGATAAACAATTAATAGTATAAAGGTATGTACAAAAAGCCTAAGAAAGGTAAAAACCCTAAAAATCAGTTTTTATTTAGGAAATTCAGATTTAGGAGGTGTACTGTATTTTTATCTGTTAAATATGGCAGCTCTAAGTAGACTGTGAACTCTTCCAGCCATTGCAGTGTTTACTTCAGTTTATCTAATGCTTACTTGGTTGAATTATGATCTATAAGAGCACAGAATATGAATTCCTAAAACTTCAGACAGAGAATCACATCTTTCATATTTGATATTGAAACTGCTCAAATATAATTTATAGGTACAATATACTTAGGCACTGTTTTAAAGTTTTAGGATTACATTTGATAATGCTTATGGTCCTTTGTTGCATTTTTGGGAAGTAGAGGCAGTGGATATTATTTCTTAAAAAAGGAACAACTGTAAGCCCCCAGACCTGGATTCTGGTTGTATCTAGGGCATAAACTATCTCTGGGCCTCAGTAAAATCCTCTATGGCTGTCTGTTTCTGTGATGATGGCAGTCAGGCCACTAAGACCCTTGGTCTTTCTCTTCGTTGTCTCCACATCAATTGGCATAGAAGGTGATTTATTCCTCTTCCCTGCCTCTTGATGCTGACTGTGGCCATGTAACTAGTGCAAAGCAATAAGATGCTAATAGGACACACAGAAGTTTGAAAGCACCTGCGCTCCTATGATTTCTTTTCTTGTGGGGTGCCTCTGCCTTGGCCCTGAGAACATGTTGTGGCTAGCTGCTGGATGGATAGAAAAGTGAGGTGGATACAAACATGTAGTTGAGATGCATTCCTGTCTCTCACCTAGGAGAAGAAATAATAAGAATGAAAGATTTGATTTACCTCTAAGATCATTATGCATTCTTTATGTTTAGATATCGGCAAGCATTCAAGCATTTTTTATGCATGTATGCAGCAGTCTTAACCTAAATCTGATCTGGCCCTAGAATCCTGAGCATACCAAGGACCTGAGGGTAAAATTTGTTTTTTTACATTGCATCATTCCTTTGAAATGTACAAGTGGGAACACAGGATAAAGAGCAGGTAAAGATAATATGTACATGCTGATGTCTGGATGATCTGAGTGGCAAGTGGGGGGCCTGACTTGTAATATGTGGGGGGTCAGTGCTCACTAGGGCAGACTCTGCTGCATGGCGTCTCCTGCACCCCAGTGTCTGCACAAGTTCCTCGGACTGTTGGCTGTGCTCTTTATGGCCATCAGTGAGCCAAGCGCTAGAGTAAGTGGCCATGATTGCTTTTCCATCTGTGCCAGGCTTAGCAGAATGTGAACTCATTGCCTCAGACTCTATGTTACACATTATTAATTGAAATTATTTTTTTTCCTATTTACAATGAAAATGCCTGATTGGTTTGGTTTGAACAGATTAACTAAATGTAAGGATTGTCTAGACTAGACCTAGCTGGATGTCTGATACCTTTGCTTCTTTATCAATAGACTCTTGTGTTTTTAAGTCCTGGGAGACAGAAGAAGAAAGGGAATGGTCAAGTGTGTGTTGTATCAAGCCTAATCCCTTTATACCTTTATGTCCTTCTGCACTAGCAAGTAGACTGAGCCTTTCAGATTGCTATGAACCAAGCTTGCATGAAACATGCAAAACATGATGGATCAAAATTCTCAAGAAACTTAACCACAATATAAGCTGTTGAGTTTTGGTCAAAGTCTGGTGACATTGTTATTATCATTATTGTTATTTCACATTGTTGAACAACCCTAGCCTAAATGTTATTAAAACACTAACTCTCCAATGGGAGTGCATTTTCTTCTAAGTTTCTAAGTTTGGAATGAATTCTTAGGTATAATAGATATGTGGGAAAAAAAAATCTTGTTGACAGCACAACAACTCATTCACTTCCTAACATGACTAGTCATGTACTGTACCTTGGCGCAAACAATAAGCTTATTGTTCAGATGGGAAAAAAACAATTTGTTGGGAGGCGAAAAGGTGAAAATGTTCTATAACCTGATTTTGTTTTGTCAGGAGGCACGTCATCTTCCAGATCATCTTAGACACAGATTTGGTGATTTGTGAAAGCAAGGGTTTCTTCTAGTTTTCTTACTGCTATTGAATGGGATTTTAAAGTCAGTTTTTATTTGTGTAGATTCAGTGGTCTGACTTTTTCTTTCAGTGAGGACAGAAGAGCACCATGTCACACTGCGTGTGTCTGTCCAGATGCAAAAATTGGGACTTCTGGTTGGAAATCCTCCAAGCTGACAACAAGCTGGCGAGGACTGCAATGAAGAAAGCTACTGGTAAGTTCAGCCCGTGTTCTGCTGAGAGCACGCTATCAGATCAGCCTCTCATTTTGGGTTTACGCCTTTCCTTACCTTGTATTACTTTGTCCATTTTTCTGATCTTGAACCAATGGGGGAATGAAGTGGAGAGGAGAGACGAAAATCCCAACACTTTGGGAGAAATAATAGTTTCTCTAGCCTTGTACATCACCTACTTTCATGTTTTTGTGGTCTACAAAATTGCTAAGAGGTCTTTTTCTGCTAATGGTGTTTGGATATTTACAAGCTAGGTCTGTGGGTACTTACTGATCCCCAAACATATATCATTCGGTCAATGTTTAGAGTCTTTATACAACCACTTTTCTTTTCTTAATTAAAAACCATCTCACTTTACACTGTTGTTGTTCCATAAATTTGTTAACCTAAGGACTTTTTTTGCTTACCCTTTAATTTAAAACAATGAAATAAGGCCTAATTTGTAAACACAAAATGGCAGGCACCTAACTCTTCAGGGCCCTGAAGGGGAAATCTTTGTGCATGTACACACACACACACACACACACACACACACACACAAACACACATGCACATACACACACACAATTAATAAATTCTTTCCAATCTACTACTTTAGGAGTGCTCACCCATTCCAAACCAGTAGAATATAATGAAATATCTAAAATATCTAAGGAAGACTTAGGCAAGTTCTCAAGTAGTAATGTCTGGCTTCCCAGCCCTTCATACTCTGTCTACAGAAACTTTTGTGGGCGCCATGGTCAGATTGGATGCTTCTTCCTACATTTGTTTATAGGTTCTTCCAGAGTATTTGGATCTCTCTGGTTTCCATCTGAATGTCTGCGGCTGAGAACAACCATGTGAGCAAAAATAGTCTAGGGCAAAACAAATTCAGACAGGCAGTAGTGAGCAAAGAACTGGAGGCTGAAATATCTGCATGATCATCAGTCAGTGCTAAAAAGAGGTCAGGAGATGCTTCTGGATTTAAGGACTAAGCATGCTGTGGAATCTTGGAAGGTTTTCTTCTGTTGCTATCCATGTGATTTGGGGGATTTGCTAATAATTCTTGCTGCTAATTTTGAATGCCAGAGTAAATAGTAGTGGCCAGGGAAAAAAGCCCTCTGGAGCTCATTTAAAGAAAACTGAAGAGTGATTTTTTTCCCCCTGCCAACGTGGGCTTCATCTCTCAACCCACAATTGAGAGAGATGGAGACAGAGACAGATATGCTGCAGTCTGGCAGACAATTCGTAAAAGAGGCCTTACCATTTTCAATTTTATTTTTATGTATTAGTCTTGATTACTGTTCTGGTGATTGTGGTATTACTTGGTGTTTACTCTGTGCCTCTCATGAATTATGTCACTCTGTTTTCTCCGAAAATACTTATAAGCAAGGATCATCACTGACACCAATATACACAGGAGTGAGTTGTGCAAAGTGGGTGAGTGGTTCGCAATAAATATAGAGCCAGGAAGTAGGGAGAATGAATGGATCTGAATTTAGAAAGATTGTGTCCAATCATCTTGCCTATCAGTCACACATCATTTCCACCATTCTTTACTTTATTTCTATTTATTTATTTTTAAAATAATTTTATTGAGAATCTAATAGCAATGAGACAGTTTTGAAATCAATTAGTAGGACAGTTTCAATAATTTATACATTGCATATTGTTGTCCTAGTGGTTATTCATAATACAAAATGTAGACATGATATGCTGTCCACACACACTATTAGAACAAACCTTTCTTTTCATTGAATTAAGAGAAAGTAGTTGTACATTTATCCTAACTATTTCAAATATACATATACAAAATGGTCATTCATTTATATCCCCTTTTTTGTTTAGCTTTGACAAAGAAGGGTATTACATTGTCATTTAAATTTTATAGGTGCATGAATTCAGCAAAATATTCCAATATAGTCTGGTAGTCCATAATAGTGGTGGGTTATCTACAGGACTGGCAATGTCAGAAGTTGTTGACTTGAGCCTTTTACAGCTAAGTCTATTAATATAGCTTTACTTTTTATACTTTGTTTTTATACTTTTCTGCTGGATGGTTAAGACCAAGGTAAAGAAAGACCTATAGAACAAGAAATGCAAGTTTTGTATCTGATAAGTTCAGTCAAATAACCTTCTTTTGCCTTTCACTTTATTTCTTTACTTTCTCCTTTTTCATACAGACTTGCCATTGAAAGTACCTGGGATCTAGATTAGAGGACCACTCACCGACATGGCTGTTCAGGATGAAGTTTGTGAGGTACTAGAAGACGTGAATTCCTGCTGTGAACACTATCACCAGTTAAGTCAGATAATCAGGATCTAATGCCATGCAGCCATCTTGCTATTTTCAAGAAATACTTCCCTTTGGTAAGTTGTCATTCATAAAAGCAATTTACCAAATTAGAAAATATATTGTTTCAAGGAACTAAAACACTGTGTATACTTCTTTTAAAAAATAAAAGCCAAAAGGGCTAGGGAGATATCTTTGTGGTCTAAACACCTGTCTGGCAAGTGCAAGGACCCTGGTTCAGTCCCCAGCACTGCATGCCCTATGTTGAGCTGGCCACTGAAACCTGAAGTGGTGGCACACACACCTGTAATCCCAGTGCTGGGGAGGCTGAGACAGGAGGATCACTGTGAGTCCAAGCTGCATAAGAAGATCATGTACCAAATAAATAAATAAATACATACATAAATAAGATTAAAATAAAATAAGAATAAGTGAAACCCAAGTATCTACTTGAACTTAGAAATGCACTGTAGGCTTACTCACAGCATCAAGGGGCACACTCTGGTACAGTGATGAGGACTGTGGGCTGTGAATTTATCAAGCCCAAATTATGGTCTTGATACTGATTCTTTCCCTTTTGAAAGTTAAATAGTGTTATACACCTCAGTTTTCTCATCTATACTAGGGGAATAATAGCATATCCTGCTCCATATTGTGCTGTGAGTTTCATTGTAGGCATGACAATCATTTAAAATGATGCTATCAGAAATTGCTTCAAAGTCACTTTCTATGTGTTTTTAAAGGCACAGCCTTGAGCATACACCAAAGTCACCAGGTATCAGCTATGTACAGATGCTTGAGTAAGTTGTTTTACAGTTTTTCTGTTATAAGATTGTTTTTATGCATTTATCTTGATTTGAGTTGGTATCAACTTCCACAGATCAGAAATGTGGGTTTCATTTCTAGCATCTTCTCACACTCTATTCATAAAATTTGTCATTCACACTTAGGGGTTGTCCTCTCATTAGAAAAATTAAAATATCTCCTTTCTAGTCCCCAAGCTGGAACGACTTAGCTGTCAGCACAAACCATTGCTCGCAAGCCCCCACCTTCTGTTCCCACATGGAGCCAGCCTTTCTACACAGGTTCTCTGGTAGCTCCTCCACAGACATTTCCCTTCGTCACCAGTTGCCTTTTGGAGTTTCTCCTGATACCTCAGCTCCAGCCATAATCTAATTTCATCTGCTCATTGTAGGACCCTTTGATTTCTAATCAAGGTCTTATCTTCCATCTGTTCTTGGAAACAGCAGCTTTGGGCGGTCCTTGACTTCCAGTTTTGATTCCCAGCTAGCACGTTAGCTTCACATTCTCTTTGCTCTTGCTGCACGGCACTGGTCCCCAGCCCAGCCCATTGAGATGCAACCTCCTTCAGAGCTGTGGCTCCCAACTCAGGCATGACAAGAATAGGCAACACTTTCAAATCTGTTGCTCTGGTTCACTCTCTGGTCCTTTGAAACACTCACTAAAATGAGATTCTATGTTAATAGGTATAGAAGGGGGCCTCAAATTCCATATTTTTGACAAATACTTAGGTAATGCCCATGATGACATGAATAGCAAAAATACAGAATCCTTAAGAGGCCTCTTAACACTTCTTTCTGCTTTTTAGCCTCACTTCTCCAATCACCGCAGTCACCACCAGAGCTACTTATAATTAGTGACTTCCATAGTATATAGAAAACATCTAAACACATGTATCCATGTCCAGCACTCAAGGCACTTAAAACCTTACTAAATATTTGAGTACAAATTAGATAAACACTCCTTATCTAAAAGTCTCCTCCACTTTTTTGTCAGTCTTAATCATCCCTATGCATGCAGCATCTTAGTTTGACTCACTGGTTGTCCCTTTCATCTCCTTCTACTCATAGATGTTCTGAGTTTGATCATCTCTTGATGCTGATGAGCTCCTTGAGTCAATCTTTGCCATCCCAGCCTGTGTAAAGAATAGAGACTATTCTGGCAAGTGCAAGAGCATGAGTTCAATCCTTGGTTCTTCCAAAACAAAACAAAACATAACATAACAGAATAGCGACTATTTACAGCACTCACCAAACAACCTGTTCACAGAAATTGTTCAGACTCAGGGCAATCAGGACCTAGCCATGCTGTTTGATCCAGTGGTAGAGCCTAGGTAAGTCAATAAGAGATGGTTTTATAATAAATCCTTTAAAAACTTTTAGGGGGAGGTTGGTTGTAAATATAACTATTATGCCAGACCCAAAACTTAGAGGAAAAGAAACTAAGCTTCAGTATTCAGAATTTAAGCCACAATTGAAGATTCCTGCCAGTCTTCTCTTTTTGCAGACAATATTTCTTAAAAGATACTGTCTATGATGCTGTGGGCATGAAAGAAATTTGCTATTAATATCTTAAGTGTTAATGGTTGAGATTGACTTGACATTGTCAATTCTTTTAAAGCTCTATGATGGAGGAGTTTATAACAGACTATTCATTCTTTCTTTTGTTCTGTTTTCAATAAGCCCCTAAAACCCAATGTGCAATAATTAAACACCTTAAAGATATGTCAAAGTTTGTTCCATTACAATCTGAGCAAATTCTTATTTAACTTAGTTTACAAAGATCAAACTCATAATTTTATGAGGGCATGTTTACTTTCATACTAATATAAGTGTTCAACTTCTAGAGATGGTGTGTTTTTTATTTTTATTTTTATTTTTTATTTCTTTTTTTTGTATTTTAGGGAAGGGTCTACAGGGTGTTCAGGGTCTCACAACTAGATCAGACTTATAGTGATCCACCTGTTTACAGCCTCCCAAGAGTGGGGATTACAGGTGAGTGCCACCATGCCCAGTCTTTCAACTTTTAAAGATGGATTTACCTATCATTATTATTATTATTATTATTATTAAATTCTAAATCACTGAGTCAATGGTTCAAAATCATACTCTATCATTCATAATATCAGTAGCTACTACCTACTTAAGGAAATCAGGATTAAGATAAGGGCTGAGGAGATAGCTCAGCTGCTTAAGGGCCCGCGTGGCAAGCACAAGATCCTGAGTTCAATCCCCTGTACCAAAAGAAAAAACTCTTTTACTCTCAACATTCTTTAGATATTTCCACAGGAAGCTTGAAAGAATCCTATACTATTCAGGTGTTCACACAAGGGCTGTTGTACTATAGGAGATATACTGTAGCATCCAAAATCCCATTTTAATATCTGGTTTAGCCACTGAATAGTGTGTGGTCCTAGACTAACCTTTCTAATTTAACTTTCTGGACTTGAGTTCTTTCAAGTGCAATATAATACAATTGATACAAATGTGTTCAATCAGAAATACATATTAGAGTAGAACATATAATACACAGATACTCCTTGATTATGATAGTATAACCATATAAATTCATTTTAAGTTAAAATATGTTAACAATGCATTTCATATGCCTAACCTTTAAACATCACAGCTTGGCCACCCAGCATCAGCGCTTTACTCTTGTCATCTTGTTGCTAAGAGTTGTGGCTTGCTGTCTCTTCTCTTGAGAGAGTAGCCTATTGTTTTATTGTCAGTCTGGGAAAAGGTCAAAACCCAAATTTGAAGTGTGGTTTCTACTGAATGCATATAGTTTTTGCATCACAAAAAATGAACATAAGGTAAACTACCCTAGGTTGGGGACTATCTTCTGTATATGTTTGTATGAATGCATAGGACCTTGTGATATATTAGTGCAGCCAAGGTAGAGGAGAGATAGCATGAAATGGTAGCTTTTAAGATAAAGAAACAGCATTTTCTAGATTCATGTACTTTATGCACATATAATTTTAATCTCTTAAAGTTCCATAAACTCTTCAGCACTTTTTCCATTGTTTGCTCTGGGACCTTGATCTATGCATAAAGGTGATAAAGATGATCTCTCTCTCTCTCTCTCTCTCTCTCTCTGTGTGTGTCTCTCTCTCTCTCTTTCTGTGTTTCTCTCTCTCTCTCTCTCTCTCTCTGGCTCTTTCTCCTTTTACCCTTCTTTTCTTATCCTCCAGACTTATCTTCAGCAGGTACATGATTGGTCTTGTGTAACGCTGGAAGGAAGTCCTTAGTTCTTGGTCTTGAATTTATTACATCATCACACTATGTTTTGGTGTTTCTTTATTCATCTACAATATTATTAGTTATAAACTGTTTAGATAGGATACATTTTTAAAAATCTTACGTTACATATAACTACCTGTTAGACAATATTTGAATCAACTCATTAAGAATTAATGAGGATCAGTAATTAATTAATGATGTTTACTGATGTGGGTATTTTATATTTCTTAGGCCCTTGTTAACAGAGTTCAAGTTGATCTATAGCAATGGGGGTCAAGAATACTACTTTAGCTATCCCTGGTAGAATATTACAGCAGACATGAGAATTATCTTTACTTTACAACCAAGATTCCAACAAAATGAGTTGGTTTGTGATTCATTCTTCAACCTTTCCATGTTCACTGATACTCCTTTCCTCCTCTGACTTTAGAACAAAAGCACTGGCTGAACCTCTGGCTCTTATTTCACCTTTTTGATAATCTGCTTTGATTGCATTTCTTCCTAATGTATGCAGAATTGTTAACAATGTTGCGATTGCCTGAAAAAGTACAACTTAAAGGCTGTATTACAAAACACTCATGAATCAGAGACACTGTTCAAGTGCATGGTTGTAGTGTGACATCAATAAAAATGGGGAAACAGTGGACACTCACGTTTGGTCTAGTTGAGACAACCATTTGTCAGTTATTGTTTTTCTTTGCTAAAGAAACACATATTTGAATGATTATGGTGGAAGATGATGGAGAAAGCTATGCTGTAAAGATTAAATGGATGAGCTGTCTCCAATAAGGGTTCTATCAGAATTACCTGTGGGCTTCTAAAGCATGCAGATGGCCAGACCTTGTCCCCAGACATCTGACTGGAGAGAACTAGGATGGGAGCACCACACTAAGATGCTTAAAAGCTTCTCTGGATTGTTCTGGAAAGCAGTAAGGCATAGACCATAGGAAACCTAGGACAATTAGGAGAGATTTGTCCCAAGGACTTCATGATTTCATCAAAGGGTTATTATTGCTTTTTACAAAAGTGACCCTGAGGGCCTTAATTGTCTCAGTTCCTGAGAATACTTCTTGAATTTAATCCTGTTCATGTAAGCTAAAGGATTTTAGTGAGTACAGAAACAATGCATTAATTAAAAACAACCATTAAGTGGAAACAGAAATGCCAGCAGTCTACTTGTTGATTGTTGACAGATTGAAGTGAAGGGATTTGAGCCAGTTCATATCCTATATGTTGGACCAACAGGCAGTAAATGAGTTGATCTTTAAAATTCTGTAGCAGGATAATGTATTCATGGGCTTTCTCACAAGGTCTGGAAAACAAGGAGGCTGTGTGGTCTAGAGAAAAAGGGATCAAGACCTTGGACCTCCTCCCAGAGCTGCTACTAACCACATATGCGACCTTGGGCCAATTATTTAAACTTCAGAGGTCAGTTTTCTTATCTGTAGAAGCATAGCTTGTATTAATTATTCTCCAAGTCCTCTTCTAATTTTAAAATCTGTGATGAATATGATCTGTATAATTTCTTTGTAATTCTAAAATGTCTAACAAGGTAAGTTTCTCTTTGGGTATGTGGAAAGGGATCAGAACAAAAAGTCTGCTGTTACAGTTTTACTTGAATCTCATGAATCAAGTTCATTTGTATGGGTTAACTATCACTTTCCAAAGTAATCTAAGAATCATCCAGTTAATACTCAGGTTGATTATTCAACATTTGATTTTCAGCATTCATGAATGATAAATTTGGATGATTCTAATAGACATCTTTAGTTCTTTTTTAAAAATGAATAACCTGTTGAGGGACATAAGCATTTTATCAACATAATTTGGTGATTTTCCAAAAGGAAAAGATTAATTAATGTAACCAGCATCTATATCAATAGAGAATGTTATAATGTCCTGAGTGTGTCCCTGGTTCTGCCTATCTATTAGGCTGTAGAGGGTAAACCACTCTTTTGACTTGTAATGTTGCAAAATTGTGTCTACTTATGTCTGCCTTCTATCAACATTATGTTTGGAAGTTCATTCATATGGTAATATGTGGTAGAGATTGTTCATTCTTAGCTAAGTACAATAATTCATTGTGTGTATAGCACAATTTAATGTTGATAAGCATTTGAGTAGTATCCTGTGTAGATTTCTTATGTGTTGTCCTGTTGAGTGCTTTCCTTAGAGTGGAACTGTTGGTCATAAGGCATGAAACACTGCTTCAGTGTTTCTATGTAACTAACCATAGCATGGTGTTGGGGTCTTAATTCTATTCCAGCTTTCAAGGGCCAATCTACTGCTTCTTGGTTTAAAATATATTAAGAAACCATGTTTCTATATGTGAGTTACAGACACACCTCCAGTGCAGTTTCATTTATGTTAATGTTGAGGTACATTTTTTGTTCACTGAACACTAATCACATAATGGCAAAAGGGACAAGACCCCCATTATGCTAATTAGCACTCATAGGAGTTCCAGTATCACAATGACTTGGTAGAAGAATGTTCCTTTAAAGGAAAAACAGCAACCAAGAAAAAAACCATGTTCTGTAGCAGTCCCATGTAAAGCCATCTGGGCAATATTAGGCATGGTGGGCCTCTGCTTTTCTTTGCTTTGTTTTGAGTTTAACTGAGGGTGCAGATGATGAACTTAGGTCCTAGAGCTGGGGACTCCCAGACATCATTCCTTGCCAATGATCATGAGATCTGGTGTATAAACAATGTGATCATCTTTTCTTCCCAAGCCTTCCTGAAGGATCCATTTTTAGACCTCTCAGAGTCACCTGCTCATTATTTCCACTGAATGTGGGTGGGGCTCTTTGGCCCAAAAGGCAGTTTAGATGACTTTGTGCTGCTATTATTGGAGATTTGTTTCTGCCAGAGGTCACGTCCACCTTATAAGTTAATGGCCTGATGTCCCTTAGTTGGTTAGGAGCACTTCAGGTAGTACATTCTACTTGAATTAGAGGAAAATTGTGGCTGAAAGGGAAAGATGGATACCTTCAGGAAGGTGGAAGAACTTTGTTCTTCCTCTCTGGAGAGACACTGGGGATTTGAGAACCAAGGGGGCAGCAGAGCCTTTACTGGGGGCTTTAAAGAAACCCGGTCCAATTGTACAAGGAGCAGTTTCTCTATCAGATTTGCTAGAAGGAGAGCCTGAGGCTAGATGCACGTTATCGGGGATGTGTTTCCATGAGATAGTAGGTTAACAGAAGTAAGGCAAGGCAGTGGAAGATGCTCCACAAGTTATTCCTTTGCCTGGAATAGAAATTGTGCCAGGGCACTGGGGGCACAATGTTTTAAACCTGTTTTTGTTTATGTAAGTTAGGTGTCAGTTGCTAGCAGACTGGCAATGAGCAATCTTCCAGGAAGGAATTGTGGTTCATCCATGATTGAAAATTTACAAATTTGTGATTCTTAGAGATTTTTGTTACAAGTGTTGGGGATACAGAGATTATTTCTTTTTAAATTCTGAATGTACAGTTACCTACACAGAAAACAATTAAAAATACTTTATGATGATATCATCTTCTTGCCAGTAGGTGTCTGGCTAATTTTCATTGTATTTTTTCTGTAAGTAACTTGCTCCATCCTTAAATCCAAAAATATACAATGACTTTTTCCAACTATAAATCCAGCTGAAAATCCATCACATCCCTCAGGAGCTGGCAGAAATCCCTCATCCTTTCTAACGTGCAGTGCGTGTCTGTCGTCTTTATTCTAATTTATTCCCTTCCTTCTTTTATTGGTCAACTTTCACATTGCTGGACACAATAGCTGAAGCTTAAAGGTTGGATTTAGGTCATGTTCTCAGGGGATTCAGTCTATATCCAATATCAAAGCAGAAATATTGTGGAAGGGTGTGGTGGATGAAGGCTGCCTAACTCAAGGCAGCTGGGAAGAGAACAGGTGAAAAGTATAAGAGCAGAAGAGGTGAGGGACCAGATATAGCACCCAGAGTCAGACCTCTGGGAACCATACTGATATCTCCAGAAGTATGTTCCACTAATTCAGGAAGCAGCTCCAAGCCGATCATATTGAAAAAATGCACTTAGTGCCTACCACACAATCTAATATATAATTGGATAGGTTGTCTTACCTTCACAAATGGGTTAATTTAAGGTTCTCTGTAAGCAGACCTTACACTGATGCTTTGAGTAGAAAAATGTGATTCCAGGGAGGACTGACAGAGTGATAGGGAAGCAAAAGAGAGAATGAAAAGGAGGCAGGTCGTTTAAGGTGCATTATTCTGCCAATGACTAGAGCATAATTTTCCTGCGGACCCCTGGGAGAACATGCAACCCATACATCAGAATTGTGCCATCTGAAGGGTGAGGAGAGAAGCCTCCATTTCTTGTCCACTATCAATAAGGTGCCATCCGGAGGCCCAGCCTCCCTGACACTTCAGTGTGTAGTGCCAAATGTGCTTTACCCAGGACAGAGTCTGTTTGAGGAGAGAGACATAGCCACTTCTACTAAGATACTTTTAGATGACATGGGAACTATGAGTGTTGAGTAGAATTGGATGGGGCATGGGTATCATGTGCTACGAGCTTCTGGAGAAAATAATTCCTCTAAATCACCCATTCTAGCTCAAAGAGAACATGCAGTGACATCTTTATTTGTTTTATTAATTTGCTGGTTGCTGATGGATGAGAAGTGGAAACAATAAAAATGTGAAACATGTATTTGTACTGAAAATCTTGGAAAATTTGAGGAGCCTAAAGCCATATCTCAATACAGCTGAATTTTCCCAAGATTACATGTCATTGCATTTATGCAATACTGACTGAGAACACTTAGGATATTAGATGCTGCTAAGTTGTTTCATCAATTTGGTGGTACTAGATAGTTTGTCATAGATAGTTTGCTCAAACTCATTGTATTTGAGGAATTCTGTTTAGCATATCTATCACAAAGGAAGAGTCCTAAGTCTGACATCTGGTTGGCATGGCAGGCACTCACAGTTCTCGTACAATGCTTAGTGGATTTTTCCCATTGTTTGCTTTACTATTTGCCAGTTTCCTACAAAATATGTTGATTTCAAGAGATATTATTTGGCCTTTTTCCTTTATGTGTCAACATCAACCCACCTATCTGAGTTTAAATTCATTATGTGAACTTTAGATTTTAAATGTAGTATTTTCTACTCTTTTGAGCATCCAAGAATGAGCCTATAGAGTCTACTGTGTGCCAAAGACAGTTCTAGGGGGATGGGGAGATGACTCAGTGGAATAAGAACTTCCCTGGCAAGCGGAAGGGCCTGAGTTCAATCCCTGCTTCCACAAAAAAGAAGGAAAAAGAAATGATTGGTACATAACATGTGTGCTTGTGGGGAATATTTGTCAAAGACAGTTCTAGAAATTTGGGGTAAACCATTGAACAGATATTTGTCTGCCATCAATAGACTTATTCTGTAGTTAAGGGAATAGTGTCATTCAATAAATGAAAAATTCTATAGATTAATTTTCCCTAGTTTTAGATAAATAAGGTACTAACTAAAATAACTCATTATAAGGTGTGTATGGGTGAAATTAGAGCAGAACAAGTGGATAAGGGACATAGGTGGTTGAGTTGCAATCTTTCTTGGATGGTCATTCTAGACAATTTTGAGAAAGTAATATTTAAACAAAGAAGACAAGGGAAGGAGATTTATGCATCTTTTCCCACACTGATGGGATGGTATTCAATTTCCTTCTCCTTCAAATGTCCCATGGATTCTGTTTTCTGAGCCTCTTACTTCTTCAAATTAACCAACAAGCTTTCCTCTCACCTGAGTGATCTAATCCTATTACCCATTTCATTTTATCTGTAACAATTCTGTCATAACTGTCTTATATGAATATCACAGAAGTAAATCCAAGGCTCAAATGTTCCACACTTTTCACTGCTAGGACACGTCTTGTTACTGCTTTCAATGCCCTTAATGTGTTGCTATAGATGTTCTTATGGTCTGAGTCTAGATGTCCCTCTGAAACCCTATGTGGTCATACGTAGGACTTTTTCAGAGATGGCTGAATGGAGAGTGTGTGGTTCTAGGATTAGGGGTGTGTGATTACTAAATCAGACAGTTCATTCAGTGATATTACCATCATCTCAATCAGATATGTTATAAGGGACAGAAGGAGGCTTGTCTTAATGCCTTACTACTTTTGCCTGCTTTGAACTGTCCCTCTTCTGCAATGCCACCCTGCCTTAGAGACAGATGATTGTGAAATGAAACGTCTACAAACTGTGACCTAAATAAACCATTCTTCCTTTGACGTTGAGTGTTGGGTACTTTGTCTCACCAATGAGAAAAGTAATTAAGAGAGATGGTGACCTGGTTTTCTGTCATTTGAATTGCTTGGACTACCCTCTGTTTGTGATAGAATTTCTGCTTTGTTATTCTTCATTCTCCCTTGACTCCCCCCACAAAAAAACACAACTACCAACAGTGGAAAAAACACATCCTATCCATGTTATGTGCTTGTATAATTGATACACTTTGCTATACACAGGACCAAGTGGCCCAATATCATTTTCGACTTCTTTCAGTCTGAATTACTCCCTTCTGAGGAAGACTTCTAAAGCACCTTCATTCTGTTCTCATGTTTGCTGGAGGTAGGGTAGTGTGCAGTGACCTTAAGCAATGCAAAGATTTCACCTCTGCAGACAGCCCCAAGTGGAATGCCTTCTCCTCACTAATCCCGCTTCCTGTGCCTGTCATGAGATGCTGCAGACTTGGAGTTTCTTCTTGTGGGAAATTTGCCCAGGCTGTCACTTTATTCAAGTTTTATTTATCCTGTCTGGCCTTCAACAGATATGCTGTACGTTGATTGATAATAAGGAATGTATTATTCAAGACTCAAACAACAAGAACAATTCTTTCAATCCATATTGAGTCATGTTGCTCATAAAGACAATAGACTAAAATTGAAATCCACTTTGGTCTCCTGTTTCCTGAACAAAGTTTGGGGGCAGGAACAAGTTCTATTGCATTTGCAATTCCCTGGAGCTTTATTTTTATGACTTCAGTTAAACATAAGTTAATTTATTCCTTCTAAAACCCTGATGAAATTTATTAGTTTATTTTAATAAAAATGCATATAAATTAAATTTGGACAAATCAAATCCCATCTGAAATGTAAAAGAATGGTTTAATTTACAGGAAACTCATCCTGTCTACAAATAATTATTTTAAAAATTAAATGTAACTTCTATTTGGTCAAGTTTTTCAATTGGTTTCTTTTAATTTGATTTTAACTAGTCTGGAATTGAGATGAAACAGCCCACCAGCACTTTATTAAAATATTTAGTGTGTTTATGAGAATTACACTTCAACAATGAATTAATTAAAATGTATAACTGAAAAAATTGTACATTCTTTGCCCTTAATTGTCCAGTGAACATCGTGATCTGGTCTGTGGGTTTCAGGAATTTGCCAGCGTTCAGTAGAGGCCCAAAGTACATGAATGACATCCATCCATCTGAACACTCTACCTAGGCACGTGAATGGGGAAGGGACCTCACTTTAGAACCGGGCTCTATGAAATATTGGATTCACCAAATTAACTTTTTGGCTTGACTTTTCTCCTTGGGATTTCCACTATAAGTGGAAGGACTAATAAATGAAATAGCACAGCTTCTTTTGATGTCTTTTGCCCTTAAAATAAGAAAACACTGGAAAGTATTCTTCTTTTCTTTTCCACAGAAAAACTCACACAATATTGTTCATAAACTTTTCTTGCACCATAAAATAGCAAAACAGAGCAAGAACTACAAAATGTATGTCCCATTTAAAACTGTCTGAGACTGACATATTTAATACTATTGCTGTTCTTATAAAATCACAAATGATGGTGGATAATTTTATTCTCAGATTCTGGAAGCCTGGACTTACATAAATATCAATTGATTTTATATAATTATATATGCAATATATGTAAGGTAAGTGAATTGAAGAAAGAATTAAAACAATGATTAAGATTTATTTGTTTAATTTAAATTAAGAAAACAGAGTGGTAAGTACAGGATTGGTCCATATATGAACCCCTGAGATTTATAGTATAAGAATTAAAGGAGCTTTTTTTCTCTTTGACTTATTCAAAAACGTTATGGAACAAAACATCAGGAAATGTGAAATTGTAAGATGGTTGTAATGACCATTATTCCACAAAAAACATCCTGACACGTATGGCTGCATCTATTCCCTATTTCCAGAGCACTTCTATATTAGTAGACAGTATTTAGAAAATTAATCAATATGTTAAGGTTTCCCACGTGTTCTCCCATTGGCAAGCTGGTCATAAGTAAAAAATTCTTGGATTTCCATAGGGCTTGTCGTCCTTTATCTGTGAACTGGCAGTAACACAGTTTTTTCAAAAGCAATGTTTAAACAAAATGAAAACTCTGTAGCTTCTAAGAATCTTCGAGGTGAGGAAGTATCTATCACGGAGGGGGGTCAAGGATAAAGAAAGACATCATGATGCTAAGAGATTCAAAATCCTTTGTTCCCATCCAGCCTTTTTCAGCTCTTATTAGTTGTCATCATGTGGAAAAGTCGTGTCTCTCCTCAGATCTCATCCCATTCCTTATGTGCTGAGGTAAAGAAAATGTGTCCACCACACAAGTGTGAGCAGTGGACCAACAAACGCATGAGTACAAGCGTTCTGTAGAACTCAATAAGCCTGATTATTCAAACCATTTGTAGCAACTACTATTGTCATTCTGGTTGTTACTGAATATGAAAGTACTGCTTTCACTTTAAGCATAGAAATATGGAAGACACGAAGCTTTATCCGTAGAGGACAAGAAATCAGAATATTTAGATAAAAGTACAATTGTATAAATCATATTTTCTCTTGAAATTTCCATATATTAGTTTTATCTGTTGTAAAACATTTCTTAAACATCTATAGTTATTTTAAAAAATTAATCAGTGAATTGCACATGATGCATTTTACTTATATAATATGTATAGTATGATGACATACCTATTAGACAGGAAAATCTTTTAAAATGTCAATTATTCATGAAGATATTGGGTTACCAAATTTTACACATTGCTAGTAAAATGTAAATTGACAAAAATATTTTGAAAATTGGGGAATACAATAAATATATGCATTCCTCATGAACTAATAATTCTCTACTAGGATTAAATGTCTCCTTAGAGAGCATATTTATTTACAAGAATATTCATACCTTTATTCACAACACCCAAAAACCTGAGCTTATGCTATGTCATTCAATAGTTTTATGGCAAAGCAAACAGTTGCATGTTCACACAGGAGAAAACAGCACAGTGGTGATGGTGCTTTGCACCACAATAGTACAGAACCATTGATGTGAATTGCACAAACATCATGGTGAACAGAAATATTGAATCAGAAGAACACTGAACATACAACCACATTTGAATAACTTTGAAAGCAGACAAAACAAATCCACAGTGTAGGAAATAACATGGCAGTTTCTATCTTTGTCAAGTAGAGTATTATAATGACCAGTGCCCTTTAAGGTGTTTTTTTTTTTTTGTTTTTTTTTTTTTGTCTTTTTTTTGTCTTTTTTTTTTTTGAGACAGGGTCTCACTGTGCAGTTCAGGCTGGCCTTAAGCTCACTTTGTAGCTCAGGCTGGTCTCGAACTCACAACAATCCTCCTGCCTCAACCTCCCAAGTGCTAGGATTACAGGCATGCGCCACTACGCCCGGCACCCTTTAAGGTGTTATTGGCCCTCTGTGCCTTGGTTTGAGTGCTGGCCACTACCATGTGCTCAGTGTGTAGTTTTTCTCCCAGCTGAACATGGCTTCTCTTGGACTCTTGGTCTCAAAATTGCAACATCAAGACTGGATACTAAGTTTAGTGGGATGCTTGAAAGAAACCATGATGGCATTTTTTAAATTTTAGATTGGTTATTGTCAAAAGGACTACTTTGTAGAAGTTGGAAGTCTGTGGAGTCTATGGTGATTACTTCCTCCAAACTTCAGAGACAGCCACAGATGAGCAGGTGTCTGACAATGAGTGAGCTAATTTGAAAGTCATGAGGCAGTTTTCAGGAAACACGTCCTGAAGACCAACTGCATCCTCCAGCTGCTTCTGAGCAGTTCTGAGCTAAGGGAGAAGACAGCTTCCTGCTAGCTCGTGAGCTCCTAGAACACTGCCCAGGTCCACTATGAGAGTGGTTTTGCCAGTTATTTGAAGAGTATCCTTGAGTCCTTTCAGAGACTGGCATGGCTTGGTAATTTGATGTTGTGTATGTAGAAAAAAAACAAAAAACTTGGAAGACAATCTGTTCTCGCAAATTACTTAACAAGGAACTATTTTTGTCTGGAGATATTTAAAGGCAGTCATTCTGCAATGTTTCATTGGCTAGTGGCTAAAGTGTGACTCTTCTCTAAAAAGAAAGAACAAATACATTTTACAAAGCTTAAGTCCTTGGAGACATCAATACCAATTTATAGATGCGAGAGAACAAATGATCTCTACCACTTCCACCACTATGATCTCTTAAGTACCTCTTCTTGCTGCCTTCCTTCCTTCCTTCCTTCCTTCCTTCCCCCCTCCCATCCCTTTCTCTCTCTCTCTCTCTCTCTCTCTCTCTCTCTCTCTCTCTCTCTCTCTTTCCCTTTCTCTCACTCTCTCACCTTCTTTGGTTGTTATTTTCAAATTTTACCTTTATTAGACCCATGGGTATAGTAAGATAACTTCGTGCACTTATCCACATATAATATGCCATGATCAAGTTGAAGTAATCAGCATTTCCTTCTCCTCAAATAGTTATCTTGTTTTATCTTTCTATTCTTCTTTTCCCTTTTTTTTTTGCTCTCCTCTGTACATACATTGTTGTAAACAAATGGGCACAGAAAGTGCAATTTAAGTGTGGCTGATATATGTACTTTTTCTATCATGCCTTCTTTTGGTGGCCAGCTCAACCCACCCTAGGGGCACAGCTTGTGTGGCCTGCCATGGTCCCTGTGTGCTTGCCTACGTAGGCACTTTAGTCCACTGAGCTATCAGGCCAGCTCTGAGGAGAAGTGTTTGCACTAATATTTTTAGACAAGATATCATGTCTGCACCTTGTTCTTTGAATAACTACTATGAGGACAACAATATGCAATGTATTAATTATTGTGACTGTCCTACTAACATGTTTTAAAACTTTTTTATTGCTATTTTATCTTTTTTTTCTTATTAAAATGAATAAAACAGAATAAAAGTTTCAGGGACAATTCCTAAGATTCAGTGTTTCAGGTAACTGGTTTTCATAGAAAAAATGAACATTTGTTTTTTTCCTTTGCTTTTAACTATTTTAACTACAATTTTAGTGTTTATCTAAATCAAAAACTTAACAATTATGAAACTTCCTTAATATGCATTTTTCTACTCCTGTCATGTGAGTTTCTGAAACAGAGAAATTCACAGTTTACAATATGACTTTCATACACTTAGAATTACATTAGCTTAGTAGTGTTATTTTTTTCACTTTTCCTTTCTTCTAATCTCATAGTTAAATGGACTCAGATTGCCCCATTCTTTTGATAATCTAAAGGAAACATATTTGTACATATACCTTGTAGAACTGTATTCATTAAGCCAAGGCTTAGCAGAAAATAATAACCTTCATATGGTGCCCAAATTCCTACAATAAAAATGAAACAATAAACGCATAGAAATATGAGGAAGAAATTACACCCACTACACACATCTAGCCTGATGAGTGATAGGATGGCTGCCTATTCAAGTTGGAAATTTTACACATGATCGAAGCTTTATTTAGTCTAATGGAATGTGCTTCCTGAATTTTGCCTCTCACTAAGCCAGAGTACAATAGTGAGTATTATGTGATTGCCCTGAGCTCATTCCCATTGCTAAGTTATTGTGATTCAGTCTTGACTATGCTTTTCTCTCAGGTAGCTCACTACCTCACTGTTCTTTTGGGTTTAGAAATTTAGTTAGCCTGCTGAAGAGATATATTTAACTTTGTACATTGTAGGCTCTTCTGCCCAGTCTCTCCCTAAACATTTGTGAAATCATGGGTGAGAATTAGCTCCATTCTACAGTTTCGGAAACACAAGCTCAGTGATTTATGGAGATAAAATTCACAGAGATGTCACTAAGATTAATGAGCTGTTTCACTGTAGAGGGTCACGTGGTTGAGCAAATGCCACACGCACTGCATCAGCAAAGTGGAGACACCTCGGAAGTGATGTTTTAAATAAAGAATTTAATATTTGCTGTTGCTGAAAACAATATTGAAGGTATCATTCTCAGAGGTTTCAGAACCCTCATGCATAAATGTTATTTGTCTTATAATTATTTGTCTTTATGTAGATGCTTTAAGAGTGGGAAAACTGAACCAAGGTCTAATTGCAGTTGTGGCTTCTGAATGGGCTTAATTCCAGCCTCTCCTGTCTTTCATGGATTGCTCAGCTACTAACCTAAACCTGTAAGTCCTAGTGCCAAGGAAGCAGTGCCCAAATGCTCAGACGGTATCTGCACCAGCACCCATAGGTCACCTATGAGATCATCCGGGGTGGTGCTCAAGTCTCAGATTGTTTTGAGACTTGGAATTTAGCACGATGAGGACCCCGATATCAGGAGACATAGGTTCCATTACCATACAGGTCCCTGCTTATATATAGTACATGCAGTTTACACTCATCTCGAGGTGTGTGTATATATACCTAATATAACTTATTTCCTTTGAAATTGTCTCCCATTTCCCTTTAGCTAATTTTTATTCCTCCTAACATCATAATCTTAGCTCGGGCTAAAGATATTATTCACATTGATTGAGGTTATTAGGTTTCTGTACATGATATAATCTATATTTTATTTATTTTCCTTCCCCTTCTTGTCAGCCTTTACCCTTATTTTCTTGGACCCCTCCCTATTTGCAACAGATCTATCCCCTGTCTCCTCCTATCCATCCATTATTAATTTCTTTGTATTTTTCCCTACTCAATTGAGAGACTACTTGTTATTGAAGCTTGTGTTTCTGATTTATTTCACTCAGCATTATATTTTCCAGGTGCATTGGCTTTCCGATACATGTCTCCCACTGAGTAGTATTTCATTATGGATAGAAAAACATCACATTTTCTTTATTCAATCATCTGTTGATTGGTAGACAGGTTGCTTCCAGGATTTAACTATTATGAGTTGTACTGTTATAAATATTAGGATGCATGTATCACTGTAGCACGTTGTCTTAAGCACCTTGAGGAAGATACTTAGAAGGGTGATATTTGAATATCTAGAAGTTCTCATTTTAGTGTTTTGAGAAATATCCATACTTATTTGCATAATTATTGTACTAGTTTACATTACCACTGATTATACACGAGTGTTTTTTTAATTACAGCTCCCACAGCCCTTTTTATTTTTTCTTTTTTGTTTCTTGATAAGAGCCATTACTTCTTATATGAGAAGGAATCTTAGTATTGTTTTTAATTTTCATTTCTCTGATGGCCAAAGATGTTGAATGTGTTTTTCATATATTTCTAGTAGAGATATACTGACTCCTTTCCTTATTACTAACCAGCAGAGTTACGAAGTTGTCTATCTATCACAGCTGTTACGGCATCCCAGGCAATAGCAGACCTTTCTACCTTTGTAATAGTTTCAAATGCTTGGTTAAGTCTTGCCTTTCTAAGATATCTTCTTATGTACCATGGCTCTGAGTCCATTTCCACACAACAAAGAGATGCTAGGCTCTTCACATCAGTGAAATAGAACCTCATGATTAAGAGGACTCTTAAATCATTATCTTCTGAGACTCAATCTGGGCTCATTCTGGGCCTCTGGCCTGAATTTGAATTCTAGGAAGTGTGCAGTTATGAGATAGTAATATAAAATTCATACTAATCTACAAAGCCATTGTCTGTAACAACCTAAGGCCTAGCTCAGGTTTTCCTTACTTGGAGTGTAGAGTGAAGGCCAGCGTAGCATCAGGCCATCTCTTGATGGAATCATTAGTTGGTGTTTCTGGATCCCACCAGTAGGATCCCAAAGGCTGCAGTTGTATTTCTCATATTGCTGACATAGTGGGGCTAACCGGAGTAGTGCTCTGATTCTTACCAACTTTCCTTTAGTCCTTGAGATTTTCCATTCCATTGTCACCTTCTGCGTTTGTCATGGAGGAAGTCAGACTCCTTCCCCTTTTAGTACTGAAATGTAGTCAGGTCGATAAGGTCCCTCCCGCCGAACTGGGATGAAGCAGTTGTTTCCATGTTTCTTCTCATTTCGATTTCATAGTGGTTTCTTAATTCATAAGTTTTGATGAATTAGTAATTTGGATGAAGAACTTTTCTATAAGGCAGTTTTTCAGTGTGTTTCAGAAAGTGGATTATTCATTTTGTTGTGGTCCGTTCATTGAACCATAAAGACATTCTAAGCCATGAAGATCATATTTATGTTGTTTATTTTGACATCTTTAGAATCTGGTGCATATTACTCAATGTTTTTCTTCTTTACACTCAATAAATTTTCTTCTTTGAATGACTGGCATTCATTCTTAACTTAGAGACCAACAGCTCTGATATTAGAAGCACTTTTTCTTTTAATTTCTCTTTGGATTCTCAACTGAAAAGTGAATTTTGTCCTTTTTACTCTCCATGAAGAATCACAGATTTCTTGTTTTCAGCTCTGTGAGATTTTGCAATAATTATTGAAAAATAAAAATGAGGTATACAACACGGGGCCATAATAATAAGTTGAGCTGTAAATGGCTACAGTTAACAACTTCTTCAGATAAACTCACTATTGTTGTGGAATGCTGGACTGTGTTGGATTGTGACGTTGAGTTCAGGCACCTAAATTGGTTGAATGACAATGGAGTGCCCATCTTTGACAGGTGTAGACAAAGGAAGGTGTATGGAAAGAAAGAATCATGATGTGTGTGTATGGACAGTACAGTTGGGATAAAGACACCATGCTTCTACATATTTTATGAAAGGCAAGATTTGCACTAATGGTGGTTGGACAGGATATTATGTCGGCTTTTGGAACTATGGACAACCACTAGGAAAATAACAAGGTAGAAAGTATTAATTATGCAATCTTTGATATAATTCAGGTATTAAAAAATAAGATACATAAATAGCTACACTCTCTTAATTCACTGGTAAGAGACAACTGCTATAATAATGTCTGTAAGTATAATATCATGTATGCACCTTGTACGATACCAAAACATCATGAAAACAGTTTGCAATGTATTAATTTATCGAATCCATCTTGTCAAGGTGTCTTAAAACTGTCTCATTGATATTTGTACCTCAATAAAATAAAAATAAATAAATGAATAAATAAAATAAAATAATAAAAATATTAAATTTGGTTTCCACATAAAAAAACAAAGAATGAAAATAATGGTTCCAAGTTTAAAAAATTAAAATAATTAAAAATAAAAATATTGTGCTGAATTTTGGGGATTTTGATTATTGTATCTCTGGGTGTAGATTTATTTTGGTTATGGCTAATAAAATTAACAAGATTAATGTGTCCAAAAACCCAAGTGGCATAGAAGTGTTGGAAACTCTGCTGATCCTAAAGATGTTTATTCTTGTCTCTGATCTTCCTTTTCCCAGCTCTTGATGGCAACATATGAAAAATAGGAAAGCATAGAACAGATTCTCAACGGCTTATCTACTTTTCATATTCTGCTGATGTAACAGCAATCACTTCCATTAACATGTTAGCTTATTTCTAGAAGTTTCCATGAGAAATTGGTGACTCTGGCAAGAGAACTGGGAGAATAGGTGACAGGAAAGCAGACAGATGGTCCATTTTCATGTGTAATTCTAGGTGTCTTTTCTGCTGTCTTCTGCATGTATTTAGTTACTTTGCCATAAAATGCAAAGTAAGCTGCTTTTAACATAAAATTCTACATGTACTTTCATGCTTTGTGGTTGTTCACACCTGCAAAAGGTTCATTTTATCATTTGGGGTCTTTTAATCTGTATACATTATGTATGTTATTGTTGAAGTGAATTATTAATGTGTTTAACAAATTAGTATTGAAGTAAATTAAGAAAATAGTCATGCCTCAGAAACCTATTTCGTAATTGTCCATTCTTAACTAAGAGTTTCAATTAGCTTAGACTGACTGAAATGCATCGTCCCCTGAACAGATACTTAACACACACACACATGCACGCACACGCGCACATACACACACAGACACAGACACACACACACACACAGACACACACACAGACACACAGCAGCAACAATAAAAAGAGTTTGTTAAAATGAATTTTCTGAAGGAAGATTATTTGCTTGCTTCTACATACAAAACCCTGTTACTTTTCTGGGATAGAATTGTGTAGGTTTCCACCTTTCCACCATCATGGATGCAGGAACGTTGAAACACCAAGTCAGGCTATTACCTCGGTCTTCATGAAAAATCTAGGGCACCGCTTGTCCTCCACCTCCACTTCCACTTTCTCAGGGCCACAGGACAAGGTGTTACTGTCTGAGTATCTATTTATTTGGAAACGATAATACCTATTTCATATTTCTATGATTTATGAAGTTGTAATTAACAAATAAAATAATATATAATAAATAATATATATGAAATATGTAAATAGATTATTATATATGAATATATAAACCAAACTAAATAACATATTTCCCATCTCAATGTTTTGGAGGTTTTTTTTTTATGCAGATAGCACTTTAGGTCTGTCTTTAAGCAATTTGCATGTGTAAAATTTATTGTTATTAACTATAATCACTATGCTTTACCACAGTTCTCCAGAATAAATTCATCTCAACTAACTGAAACCTCATACTGTTGGCATATTTCACTTTTAAGTGGGATAGAGCCAGACTCAAATATTGACCAAGAGAGAGGTAACAATTATAAACCTTAAAAAAGTTATTTGACTTTTATGGTGGCAAAATGAGTAATATAAAAAAAAAGGGAATTTTCCATGATTTTCTATGATGGAGGGCATGAAAAGACATGTACACTCTGATGACTGTGAAGCCAGATAACTGAGTATGCTCTAAATCTAATAAACTTGGGGAAAATATTTAATCAATACATTGTGGTTTTACTAAAGGAGACTGAAAATTCTTTAGCCTCAGGCTCAATGCAATCATGCTGACCACAGTTGTGAGAACTGGCCTCCTGTCTAAGGAGAATGATGACCAACATTGGCTAGGCACATCAATCTAACACTAAATCCATCTATCTGACCAGCTTACCTAAACCATATCAATCACTCGCATCTGTGTTCCAGACTATGCTACTCAGTTACTACAACCATTGTTGAATTCCTATTATTTTGCTTCATGAAATTTTGTGTTGTTTCTAATGCTTTGTTTTACTACTTTGCATGCATTAAAAATAAAGTGAAATACACTTTATTTTTAAAAAAATCCGCATTTTCTGTGAAAGAAAATATCCAAACCCACTAATTTCAGAAAGAAATATTTTGTTCTTGACTATTCTTATATTTTAGGTTAAAGAATCAATCCAAGTCGTACTAGAAAATATTCTTATATTTTCTGCTAATTTTAGTGAAAATGCAGGGTATTGGGATCTATTGTTTCATTATACCTAATTACTCAGCCCTCTGTTGTACAAAAAAAAAAAAAAAGTCTAAGTCTTTACTTGTTGCCATGTAATTGCAGTGACTTTCCTCCAAGGAGGCACTCGGAGCTCAGTGATACCACTGCTCTTTGTCTATGTTTCTATCTTAAATTACTAGCTACCTGAAAGTTACGTATTAGTCACTTTCCATCACTGAGACACACTGCTTCTCACCCACAACTTTAAGGGAAAATGTATTTGGCACTCAGTTTTCTGTGGGTTCTGTCTGCTTGGCTGGCCCCAAGAAATGGTATGGTAGGAGGTCATGGTAGAGGGCAGCTGCTCCCACCTGTGGCACCAAAACGGAGAGCAGAGGAAGGCACCTGGGGCAACAACACACCCCTCCGGGTCACCTTCCCCATGACTCACTTCCAACCAGGTCCTAACAACAAATTCTGCGACTGCAATCATCAATGGGTCAATCCACTGATGAGTAAAGTGCCCCAGGATCCAGTCACCTTCCAGATATGTTGATATGCTCAGGGTTTGCAAGGGAAAAGATTTAATACCTGACACATAATTTATAGGATTATTTTATAATATTCACCCCAAAAGTCAGATGTGAAAGAGTGCAAGAGATCTACCCAAAGATTCAGTTGAGGGCCAATGTTCTACATGAGTCCAGCTGAAAGCCTAGGGCTCACAACAATGTCTCATGCAAGTCTCTGTCAAGGATCCAGGAAGACCCAGTGGTCAATGGTACAAACTGTGGGATGAAGGGTCTGTGCCAGGAGGCTGAAGAATCTGCACTGGAGCCAGGAAACAACACTCAAAGTAAGGACCAGAGCTCCCCTGAAAAGAACTGCAGTTATTCTCACTGTCAGTGAGGACCCAAGCTCCTCTGACCTGGAGAGAGCTGAGCTCGTATCATAAATTCCAGTGAGCCAAACTGCTCCAGAACTATCAATAGCACAGCATCTTCCTCTCCACTTCTTCTTCTATGCTGTTGGCAACAATCCTCAGGTGGGCCCTCCACACCCAGCACCATGCTGATAGTTCACTGGGTGTTACAAATTGACCATTAGTTCATTCACCATACACATGAAGCTTTTGAGACGCATTGTAGATCTAAAGCATGACAGGTAGAATGAGCCATGATTTAATAGTCATCTATGATTAATCCATTTCATATTTCCTCACTAAAATAAAGATATATCCTAAAGTAAGGCCACAACCTAATTTCCCATTGTGGTATAAACAATAAATACTAAGAACTTTATGTGAAGTTTTTATATTCCAAATACAAGGAGCACAACTGAGTTACATGATGCTACAGTACAGGTTCTCCTATGTCCTGAGTCTTCACTGACCTTGAAAGGCTAGAGCCAAAATGTTGGCTGACCTTGCAGCCCTTCTTGTTCTCTAATTTTTGATTTGCAAACCTAGGTAGTTAACCCTCCAGAAGAGAAGCTTATTATTATTACCGTACAACGTAGGCAGTTGAACTTAACCTCACTATCTGTCTTAATACCAAACATCATAGACATAACACAGAACAAGTATTTTCCATCAAGTACTGATATGTTAAACTTTAAGTCCCTATAGAATATGAAGAAAAAAAAATTAAAAACTATTAAAAAATAGGAATAAACAGTTACATATTTTTACACAGAAATTTAGAAATCTAACCATATACAGCATTGTAGCAGAAATAAGCAACCTGTACAAGTCTTTTTTTTTTTTTTTTTTTGTATTTTAGTACAGAGTTTACAGGATCCACTGGGTCTCACTACATAGATCGGACTCACAGCGATTTGCCTGTGTTCACGCTCCCGAGACCTGGGATTACAGATGCTGTACCACCAAGCCCAACTGTATCAGTCTTGAAGCTAAAGGTTGATGGACTTTTGAAGCTGTTGGCCATTGAAGTAAAATGCAGTACATACTGGCTTCTACGCTTAGCAAGGACTTGAGCATAATGAGAAAAGTGAATCGTTTCAGGGATTTATGATAACCTAGATGGATTGAACTTTTCATTACACATTTTTTTTCCTTTCCTTTCCTTTCCTTTCCTTTCCTTTCCTTTCCTTTCCTTTCCTTTCCTTTCCTTTCCTTTCCTTTCCTTTCCTTTCCTTTCCTTTCCTTTCCTTCCCTTTCCTTCCCTTTCCTTCCCTTTCCTTCCCTTCCCTTCCCTTCCCTTCCCTTCCCTTCCCTTCCCTTCCCTTCCCTTTCCTTCCGCTTCATAAGCCATGATTTAATAGTCATCTATGATTAATACATTTCATTTTTCTCACTAAAATAATGATACATCCTAAAGTAAGGCCACAACTTAATTTCCCACTGTGGTATAAACAATAAATACTAAGAATTTATGTGCAGTTTTTATAGTTTCCTTTTATAGTTTTATGTATTTCCTTTCTCTTTTCTTTTTTCCCTCATTTTCTTTTCTCCTTTCTATTGCCCACCCTTTTCCCCTTTCCTTTCTTTTTTCCTC